>BOSO01011525.1:0-53685 GCA_018403395.1 Gorsachius goisagi | reverse complement strand
TAAAACTATTACCCCTTGTCCTGTCACAGCTGGCCCTACTAAAAAGATTTTCCCCATCTTTCCTATAGGCCCCCTTTAGGTACTGAAAGGCTGCAATCAGGTCTGCCTGCAGCCTTCTCTTCTCCAGGCTGAACAAGCCCAACTCTCCCAGCCTGTCCTCATAGGAGAGGGGCTCCAGCCCTCGAATCATTTTTGTAGCCCTCCTCTGGCCCCACTCCAACAGTTTCATCTTCTGTGCATGCAGTCCCTCACGTAGGACATAACCTCATGTCCCCACTCAGAAACACTGCTCTGCCGACCACCTCCCTGGGACAGAGAAAACTCCTGTTTAATTACCATGGCTTTGATTTTGACAGCACAAATTTCCCTTGCTGCCTTCTGAACCTTCAAGGTTTCCTGTGAGCAAAGATAAAGCCCCTTTGCAAAGGCTGTTTGTTCTCATCAGGGTTCCGGTGCTCCCATGCCGGATGAAAGCATGGGGAGGAGCGGAGGGTGATGTGTGCCACAGCCATGGGACCCTCATCTGATGATCTCAGAGGGCTTTAAAAATGGGAATTAATCCAGCCCACAGCAACTCCTCGTAGTCATGTATAGTGGGGCTGGAGGGACGGGGGCTGTGGTTTGGGGCATTCTTGCTGAGTGTCCAACCCTTTCAATTTTGGGGAAGGAGGTGGGAAGGAGCCAGCAGGTAGGGACAGAGCTGCCCAGCCCTGCCTGCAGCAGTTTGAAAGACAAGGGGCTGGCAGGAGCCTGCCTGCAGGTGGCTGGATTGGGCCCTTTGCTGTCACAGGCAGTGCCGGGGGAGATCCAGAGCATCCCCCTTACCCACACCAGCAAATGCGCTGGTTTGTCTGTGGGAGGGATTTGGAGGAAGCTGATCATCCAGGTGATCATTCAGATGAAGCACTGCCTGCTCTTCGTTTGACACCATCAGCTGCAAATGTTTTGCACCAATGTAGACTGTTGTCAGCACCCAAAATCACTACCAGAGTAATGCCAGCTGTGGTTTCATCAGCATTACGGGCAAAATCTGATGTTACCTTGGAACATGTTTCATTTCCCATCACAGTGTAGAGCGGAAGGCTTGTGCTGTGCCCACACTGCCTTCCACGTAGCACCCTCAGAACTGGACAATCCGGAGCGTAAACCCCGCCACACAGATGCACTCGCCTCCCCTCTGCTGTGCAACAAAGTCGGCTCCTTAGCAGCTCCTCCTACAGTCCCTGCTTACTTGAGCTGAAGACGTAACACGGGTGCCCCATGGGATGGATTGGTGGACGCAGGGGCTCAGGGGAGCTCCCTGCATCTTTCCCTTTCCACCGACTAATGCAAAAATAATCTGGTTAAGGAGACCTTGCCTCAGTTGTAGGGAAGCAAAAGGCTATTCTGTGATGTCAATCAGGCTGATCCAATTTGATGGCTTAAAAGCACTGATTCAGCAATCAGTAAAATATGCACATGTGTACTCTCTTCAATAACAATTTATTCACATGCCTAAAACTTAAGCACCTGCTTATTTCCCATTGACCTCATTGGGTCTTAAACACAAATGCTCACTGTAGCAGGACTAAAAAAGAGAAGGAGAGAACATGTTTCTGTCTCCAGGTAGCTATTGTTTTAACTTATACATTTTTAATACAGCTTCACTGGGAGACTAAGTGCAATGAAGAAATGTAAGGTAAAAGCCTGGCTGCATGGATGCCTGTGGTGAAAGTCTTCTTAGTTCCATTGGGGTAGAGATTGCATGGGTGGATTCATCTTAAATTTCATTTTATTGGAAGGAAAAAGGGAGGCAGATAAAAGAAAAAATAAGGTGGTGTGCTGCGTATCTTGTGTAATTAGAAAAGCTGACAAACATCATTAGAAAAATCTATTTGCCAAGCAAATGCTGATTGTGGGCTAGGATAACTAGTGGTGTTTCCTCCTGGTACAGGGTGAGGGTCTCGCTTTGGCTCTGCTGGGTTTATTTTGTAGGGATGCTGGTGCTCAGCAGCTGCTATCAGTGCTCCAGACCTTCTGTGCTGCTCCGTGTGGTTTGCTGTGCTGTAATGACTCTTCTCCATCCTAAATGTGGTGTCATGATGCCAAAAGACACTGGCAGGGGAATGTTCTTGCCCAGCCCGATCTGTGTAGCTGGCTATGGGTCTCCAGGGCAGATGGGACCAGGCAGCTGAAGGTTTGTTTTCTTTCTCTCGGTGCAGCTCTCGTGTTTTGGGTTGCAAACTCTCTGGCAGCCTCTCCTGCCTCCTGCATGCCAGAGACCTCTCTCATATATTGATGATCACCAAGAGACGCTCTTCTTGCACAAGCTCCTCAGCCACAGCCTCTAAATGAGCATGTGTAGCGTGGAGGAGCCATATATTGCTACCTTCTGGGTGCTCCGGTACGACATTAAAGTGTGAGATGCTGAGAGAGTTTCCAGTACTCTTGTTGCAGGATTGCTGCTTTTGGAGGAATTAGTGGCTCGTTGTATATTAAATTATTTATAAGTAGTTTTGTTAGTGGCTGGATTGGAGAATTTAAATGGATATGTGAAATAAAGGTTTTCAATAATGAAATAAGGTAACAAAAAGATAAAGCCATTATATGGATAATTAAAGTGATGCATAACTATATGTTCTTTATGTAGCTGCTTCAGCATCTCAACTAGCTTATTAGGCTGAGTAGTCAGCCCCCGAAGCCTCTCCCAGGTCAGTTTTGCCTTCTGCTCTTGCTAAAGATGCTGCAGAGCCACCTGGAGCAGAGCCCTGGCCAGCCCCTCAGGGACAGTGGTCCTCTCTCCCCCTTCTCCCCCAATTTCTGGGCTTGGAGAGTGGGATAGCATATGTCAAGGCAGAAAGGCAAAGTCTTAAAACAGTTTAATGATGTTTTTTTTATCGTATCCCTTAGTTCATTGTATTCCTGGTTTCAAGGTGCTTGCAGCCTTTTGAGGGCATGCTGGGGGAAGTTAAATACCTCCCCTTATGAGAAACAGTAAATATTTCCTCCTTGTCTATTAACTAATCTATTTCTTGGCAGGGTATAGAGATCAGACCCGGTACTGCACTGTGCCAGACTGGGAATGCTTCCCTTAGGATAAGCAGCTCTCCTGGCAGGCACGTAGCGTAGGGTAAGCAGGGATGGAGGTGGTTGTTGAGCAAAGCTGAACCGAAATCTCCTTAAACGCTATCCTGCAGCATCCTATGTCAGTGATGGAAAATACAGCACCCTGGTGCCATGGTGCAGGCTGCCTGCGAGGTGTGCTGGCCGTGGGCTTGAGCCCCACGGGCGTCCTGCTTGGGTAGGGAGAGTCTGGCAGTGCTGGACCTGCTTGGTCCCCCCAACCAAGGGGACAGTGCAGGGCAGCGTCTGAGGATGCTGCTTTGGTTTTCCCAGGGGTGTCCTGGAGAATCCTGGTCAAAAAAAGCCACAAAATGAGATTGAATAATGGCATATTCAGCCAGCTATTTAATTAAAAAAAAAAAGTGTTTTTCACCACTTCTCTAGCTGGTCCCAGCTGGAGCCTGCGCTGTGGTAAGTGCTCAAATGAAAATAAATATAATCTCCTGCAAACTTTTTGTTTTCCCTTGAAGCCCGTAGCTCCCACAGCAGCCAAACCCCGCACTGGGCTGCGCTTCCCGTTTCCAGTACCTTAAGCAACATGAAAGACGTCACTTCTGAGCCTCCGAGTTCAGAGAGAATAATTTAAGCTTCTTTAACCTTTCCTTACAAGATCCGTTTCAAAAGGAGCCTTGCTGTAAAGTCCGCCCTTATGTAACGTTAAAATGCACTTAGGCATTGGAGCTCCAGGGAGAGCTACCATCCCCGGCTGCTCCCTGTTTACCCACCACCTCTTATTCCTCCTGGCTTCGTCTGCCCAAGCGGCAGGGGATTTTGGCTTTGCCTCTGCTGTCCTGATGTCCCCAGTGCTGCCAGGGCTGTGTGTGGGGAGCTGGCAGAGCCCCGAGCAGCAGAGAGATGGGAGCAGCACGCTGAGATTATTTTTCTTGCTGTCCAGGTCAAGTACATCTTGAATTTCCTCTGCTTATAGTTGTTTGGTTAAAGTTTTCTTACCCAAAGAGCTTGCTTGCTTTCTCCTAATAGTTTTGGTTTGCTGTGTGTCGGTGGATTTGTTACTGGAGATGCTTTGGTGTCTGGTTGCTCAGGATGTCGGGGTTCATCTCGGATGCTTTGGGTGCAGGCGGGAGGATAGGTGTGGTGGTTGCAAAGGCAGTGGGCAGGGAGCTGTGTGCCTGTTTGTTAGCACCTAACTCCTAAGGGGGGAATCGTGATGGGTTTGTGAGCAGCATCGCTCTGGACTGCTTGGCAAGACAGGTGAGGATGCTGCATGTGGGGCATCAGTGGTGGTGGTGAGGAATAACGACACTAATGTACTGTGGGGAAGCTCCCTGCCTCCTGCAATGGGCTTTGGGGGGCTGAGGGCAGCAGAAGGTGGTGGGCTGTATGTACTCAGCCTTGGCAGCATCTGTGGAGGGTCAGACTTCGCCCAGCACCGGCTCCTTCTTGAACCTGCCTTTGCTTTAGAAATCCCTGTAATACAGCTCACTGCTCCAATTTTCTGTTTAGCCAGATCTTCATCAGGGTCTGTTTTATTTCTGCTCTTGGCTGACACTTACCCGCTCTTACCAAGCGGTCTATGATGTTCTTTATCAGGGTGCACTGCTTTCTTCTTGCCCTCTCCTTGCATTTCTTAAACCCACCTTGCACAATGCTTTTTCACATACCAGGCTTTAGGGGGGAGACCCAGCGGATCCTGCCCACCCCAGCATCCCACTGCATGGCTCCCCAAGCCGTCTTGTCTGTCACTCCTGCCCGAGAGCTGGGAAACTGCTTTAATGCCCTTTGTAATACAACACAACAGCATATAATATACTCACTTAAACTCGGAGCAAACAAACAGTCCATTAAAATGGGCCCTGCTGAGCTGGTAGGCTGGGGTTACTATGGGCGTCTGCCTGCCGCTGCCTTTGCGGCGGCAGCTTTTAGTTAGATTAAATTGTGTCAGAGCAATCTGAATATATTTTCTTCTGTTCCTCCCTCTCCATCCATCCATCACAGGATGCCTTTCACTGACATGTTTATACACCCACCGGTGCAAACTGTGGCTGTGGTGGGGTCTTGCTGGGGCGATGGGTAACGGAGGAGGAAAGCGACTTCTCAGACCTCTTGCCTGAGTGATTGTATGTGGGGGAGAAATCTTGGCTCCTTTTGACCTGTGGGAGTCTTCCTCTGGCTTCAGAGGAGCTGAGATTTCACCCTTCCTTTGCCTGCCGTGTTCTTCTCCAAACCTGCCAGCCCATGAAGTGGCAAACTGGGAGCAAAATGAGAGAAGATTTTGCAGTAGTGGAAGCGCTGGATTGTGCTTGGTGCTGACCCTCCAGAGAAAGGCACTTTATAGCCATGGAACTGAGACAAAAATACAATGTTTTAACTTTTGCTGTCCTCGCCCTGACTAGGACTTGGGTTTCAGCTGCTGCTGGCAAGCTCAACTAATGTGATATATTTGTGCTCTCCATTCTATTAATTAGCAATTTATATTCCACCCCAGCCCAAGTCAGTCGCAGAGATGCTGTCTCCTGCGTGTTTTAACGTCATGTTTTCTCCCTGCTTTCCTCCAGAGCCCTGGTGTAAGCTCTGTGCCCACGGCTTTCCCTCTTTATTTGGGTGGTTTGGGGAGAGAAATGTGTCTTTGTCGTGGTTTAACCCTGGCTGGCAACTAAGGCCACCCAGCCGCTTGCTCACTCCCCCACAATGGGATGGGGGAGAGAATCAGAGGACTAAAAGTGAGAAAACTGATGGGTTGAGATAAAGACAGTTTAATAGGGAAAGCAAAAGCTGCGCATGTGCAAGCAGAGCAAGGAATTCATTCCCTCCTTCCCATGGGCAGGCGGGTGCTCAGCCATCCCCAGGACAGCAGGGCTTCATCACACAGAATGGTGACTTGGGAAGACAAATGCCATTGCTCTGAATGTGTGTCCCCCCCTTCCTTCTTCTTCCCCAGTTTCTATGCTCGGCATGATGTTGTATGGTCTGGAACAGCCCTTGGGCTGGTTGGGATCAGCTGTCCTGGCTGTGCCCCCTCCCAGCTTCTTGTGCCCCTGGTAGAGCAGGGGAAGCTGAGAAATCCTTGCCTGGTCTAAGCACTACTTAGCAATAAGTAAACCATCTGTGTGTTATCAATGTTCTTCTCATCCTAAAGTGAAACCACAGCACTATTCCAGCTGCTACAAAGAAAATTAACTCTGTCCCAGCTGAAACCAGGACAGTATCCACCCCTTATTCCATTTACATCATGCTCAGGTCCCACACTACCCAATACATCCTCATTAACCACCACCCAACTTCCAATCCTTTGATATACATACATAATATCCTTAATCTATGGACCACCCTTGCAAAATGTCCATGAAATGTCCAGGACACTTTCCATCCAGCGTATGGCTGGGCTTGTGCACCCAGCGCATCGGCCTGGCAGTTGAGGGAGGGTTGGCTTGGTGGTGGAGAATGCTGGGTCAGGCCGGGTAGGGTCCCGGTGCACTGGTGGGGGCACAGCTCTCGCTGTTCCATCTACGAGCCCATTCCATGAAGGGCAAATGTGCCCTTGGCTCCTGCCAGCCCTGTCTCTAACAGCAGATGAAATGCTGCTTCTGAAAGGAAAAATTCCTTCCTGGCTGTTGTCAGTCAGTAATTAAGGCCTGATATATATGAACTGATTTGATGTCTGTCTTTTCCCCCCCTCCCCCTGCCATTATTGGGCTTTGTATAGCTTAAAATATTCCTGATGGTCCTAAAATTATCTTGGCCTTTTTAAAAGTCAATACTTACTACTTAGTAAAACCATGAGCCTACAGGCTGGAAAAGATTCAAGTCTTGCTAGCTTAGCTAAAAGGCATTAATTCTCAGAATATATATATATATATATATATACATATATATATAAAACAATGCTGTCCTGACTTGTGGCGAGTCCTGCCTTCAAGATTTTTTCCCTTGTCTACAAGATGGACTTTGGACATCTTCTTTTATTGCTTTGAAAGCTCAGCCTGACAGATAGGTTGTCCAAAGCCAAGCAAGGTCTTTGTATTAAAGCAAGAAAAGAGACAGATCAAAATTAAGTGTTGGAATGACTGGGGTCAGTATGGGCCGGGTGAAGTCGCCCCTCTCTGGGCTGTCTGTCCAAGGGCAGCGGCAGAGGAAGGGGCTCCAGTACCTGGGTTTGGCTGCCATGGAGTAACTTTGCTCTTGCAGCAGGTTAGTTGTTTCTTCTCCTATGTTTGTTTTGCTCCTGCTGTACTTTGTTAGCAGAGGAGCCTCGTGCTGCCTGTGGCAGGGCTTATCCAGGGGAGGAAGAGGAAGATGAAGATAGGGCAGATGCCCTTTCGATTTTTTAATTGTACGTGCAGGGGAAACGAGATACGCACTGCCTGAATTTCTTTGCAACAGCAAGTAATACTTGTCCTGCCAAGCACCTACTGCTTCTAAGCACCTTGCTGCTTCCGTGTTAATTGCAAAATGGCTAGTGATGATAAATTAATTTGCGCTCCGTGGCACGGTTGCGTGGACCTTCCCTTGGTGTCCCCCTTGGTGGGTTGAGCATTCCCCCGTTGGAGCAGGAATGGTTCCGAGAGATTCCTGGCTTGGGGCTCTCCAGGGCACGCTGACTGCTCACCCAGACTGATTCCAGCCCAGCAGCCGGGCTCGCTTCTGGGTGGTGGAGCCTGGAGTATTGAGGCAAGAAGAGAGCAGCTGGGGGTAGGTGGGCAGCCATGGCACGTTGTGCTTGGGCACCTCCAAGAGATGTGCAGTGATGGCTTCCGCTGACTTTGTTCCCCTCCTTGTCAGGCCAGGCTGGCATTTGTCCCCCTGCACTGGCTGTGATGTCCCCACGCCTGCGGGGAATCAGTTAACACAGCCCTTGATGGCAAAATCCAATCAACTTTCCCCACCCTGGAGCCTCAGGTCATCGGGAGCACAAACACCTTTATTTGGGGATCCTCCGGGAGCTCCGTGTGCCTCCGTGTCTCTGCTTGCACCCACCCACTGGGCCAGGCCGCAGCCACTGAGCCACGCTAATGGCTTGTTTGCAAAGCAGAAAGGAGAGGGGAAAGATGACAAAAGGCATTCGTTTAAGGAAAAAAAGGAGAAAAAGAAAAAGTAAAGGCTCTTGCAAATTCCTTGCTCTTCCCAGACATAACCCCATTAAACGCAGGCACTCAGCTGCATCCCTGCTCACAGAAACCTGGTTTCTTGCTGAAAATTCACAGGACGCTCACATGCAAACCCATCGCTTTTCCCAAGGGCCTTATAAATGGGGGCATTAAATACAGAAAAAGGAGCAAAACAAAGGCTGCGAGGGGTTCGTTACACTTTATGGCCTGACGCGTGCTGGCGGGGAGCCAGCTGACAGCGCTGCTGCCCACGCCACCTCCCCAGCAACGCTCTGTCCATTGCAAGTACTTCCCAAAAGATAGCAAATTTAAAAAAAAAGTATAATTATTTTTAATTTTAAAGCTAGATTTTCAACAAAAACCTCATTCTGTTTTCCACCTGAGTCTTTAACCAGGAAAAAAGGCTGGACAATAATGCATAATATAAAGTGCTGCTATGAATAATTGCTGAGAGGCATTGAGGTTCGCTGACCGGGGCATCTGCCCAGGACATGGGGGACATGTTGTGCTCCCTATAGGGTGACCTCCAACCCGTGCCTCCTCCTCCCCATTTCACTTTTGCCATTTCTCTTGCCAACACGGAGCGATCTCTCCGGGGGCAGGACGGGCTCTGCCTGTCTGCGCGTGGCCTCTCTGCACGCCTGCAGGACAGCAGCCTCCGAGCCGGAGATGCTGTTGTTCACTGAAAGGCACTGCGGATTATTATTTGCACCCTTGCTAGAAGAATGTTAGTTTTGGTGCTGCTAGATTAAGCAACGAAATAAATGATGGGCAATCAATGCGAAAGCTTAAATTTGCATTAACTTAGGCGTTTACATTTTGATTTCTTTGGTTATTTTACCAAGAACAAGATTAATTTGGTGTAATAGCTTGATTGCTGAAATGGGCCTAATTATGCTTTGAAAGTTGCTTCCCTTTGAGGGGGGGGGCTGTGTCCTATCTCCACGGCTGCCGCTGTGGTTTTGCTCAGGGACAGCCGGCTGCTAAAGTGGGTTAATTGCACAGCAGCAGCAGATCTGCTTGCGCTGAGATGTCTGCGTCCTTGCTGGGGAAGAAAATAAAGGATAACGTCTACACTCGTGGCTGTGACATGTAGAAAAGGAAAAGAAAAAAAAAAAAAAAACCCCACCAAAACAAACCCTGGACAAAACAAAGCTGGTTTATTACCCCAGCTAGGCAGGTCTCGGCATTGAACCTGCTTAAAGCTGTTTGAAAGCTCCCTGCGCTACCGTTGCGTTCTGTGGGCGAGCTGTACCCCAAAACACCTTCTGAAAGGCAGGGCTGGAGCTGTAGGAAGCTGCAGGTGTCTGGAAAGGTTAAATTGTCTCATTCCCTGTGTTCAAGAGGGAATAACACTTATTTACTGATATTTTTATAGTGCTCTCATGCTCGCTGCAGTTTGAGCGCAGTGGTGTTCTTTTCCCAAGCAAAGCAGGAAGAATTGTTAAGTTGATAAGGAGGAACAAGGATTCACCCTACTGTTTATGAGAGAGAACTCATCACCTGTATTTCTGAGCCAGCTCGTTGCATGGTCAAGGCAAAACCCTAAGCAACGGAGTCAACAGAACCTGGTGCTTTCCCTTAGTCCCTCCAAGGACATATGTGTCCTATCTGGTAGGTTTTGTTGGCCTCTCTTGGCCAGTGCTGCTTCGTGTCCGTGAGCATCAGGGTGCTGCAGATGTGGCTGTGCACGGCTCCTTCTCCCTGTGGGAAGGTGTTTGGCTCCTTCTGGGGTATTGCCCAACTCGGTCAGCTTTGGAAATAGATGTGTCAGCAAATTGTGGGCAGTTTGTCTAGTCCCACTGGCAGCACCTATATATACCCTGCAGATGCAGAATGATGCTGGTTACCTTTTTGCACAAGGCTCAGTTGGAGATGGGATCGTTCTCATGGTATTTAGGGCAGGACACAGCAGTCCTGGATGGTTGGCTTCCATACAGTTAACAAATGGTACTTGATATATACAGCCAAAGAGAATGGCAGCCTGCTCAGCATGACGGGGCATGTCTCTGCTACTGATGAAGAGCCGTCCTGGTGTTGCAAGGAGAGCGACACTGCTCGTGATGGGATACAGACGGTCACTCTGACATTTTCAATCAAATGCATTGACAGAGCTTGCATCATGAAGCTGAAGGAGTCAAAATATATGGGCCTTATAAAAAAAAAAAAAAAAAAAGAAAAAAAAAAAAAGGCAAAACAAACCTGGTGTGATTAAATGTATCCAATTTACCAGATGGATTTTCTGCTCTGTTGCTCTGGATGGTCTGTTCCAGGAGTTTCTCTGTATTTCATATTCTGCTTATGTAGGAATGCAAGACCTCTCCATTTAATGAGTTTGACTGGTATCAAAAGTTAGTCTGCCTTGTTCCTGCCGTAACAGGTCTCAGGAAGGGGCCAGGGGATGAAGTTCTGCATAAAATCTCCCGAGTACAGAGCAGTGGCTGCCCGTAACGGGAGCTGCATGCCCTGTCCTGCCGTCGCCACCAACACCCACAGCCCTCGCAGAGGGGCAACATGCTTTTAGCAAAGACTCAACATGATAAAAAGGTCGATTTTCCTTTATTGCCTATGCTCCAGGGGTTATGGTGTGAGAGGCAAACCAAGCCTCAAGGGCAGAGAAGCGTGGCTGAGGGTTAAGGACAGCAGCGGTAGCTAGGGCACTCAGATGGGATTCTTTTACCTGGGTATCGGCATGGGGTACGTGGCTGGGAAGCTGAAACCCCTTAATCTCAGTATCTGCACTGCAAATAGACCTGATAGGTATATAAAGTCTGGATGTTTATGCATAGAAAGGTGAAGGATGCTTCCAGCTGTGTCAGGCTGTATCAACACCATAGAGAGGCCACAGAAGATTGGGGATATTTTCCCATTAGAGCTTTTTCAAATATGTAAGTTTTATAACCTTTTTATTTGATCATTTGCCGCCCGGTGGGGGAGAGAGGATCTTTGTGCATAAATGTGCCTTTTGCCAGCCGTGCTGGGAAGGGGATGTGCAGAGATGCAGGCTGGAGGGCAGCGGGGTGAGCGGGCTCCTTTATTGCCAGCCCAGAGTGGCTTTTGATGCGTAAAATCTCAGGCACTGGCTTTAATTTGCACATCCCACGTTGGTGAGATCAGGTCCGGAGCAAGGAATGAGATGCTGTTGTAATTAAGATCAGGCTTGGATCTGAGGCGCCGCGCGCGGCTGTGGTCGCGCAGCCAGACATCGCGTTGGGAAAAGGCCAAGCCGCCACAAAAAATAATACAGGTTTTTGAGGTCTGAAGGCTGGTGAGGAGAAGACAGCAGCAGCAGGGTGACCATGTGGCTGTGGGCACGTGGCACCGAGCCACCCGGCAGAAACCTGGGGTTGGGATGCCTGCAGGTGCCCCGGGGATGCTGGTGCCACTGGGGGACCAGCCTTCTGGAGGGGTGATTTGAAGCTGCATGGGGGTACGTCGGGACAACGCGTCCTTCGGCGTGTGGCTACCTAATCCCCTGTCCCTTCAAATAGACATGAGTCACAACACCAGCGCTTTGTACCCACATTCTTCAAGAGGATGTTAAAAGCCACCCACATATTATTTATTATCTGCAGCCTGCGCATGAAGCATCACCTCTGACCGAGCGACTGCTGCGCTGCCGCGGCCGGTGCCATCAGTCACTGCAGGCATCTCTGAGGCTTCTTGCTGTTCCCAGTCAGAGCCGGCAATGAGGACTTGTAATTAGGGACGTGGTTGTTCACAGGCGATGCTTAGCCAAGACTGGTCCCCTCTGCCAAGCCTTGGTTTTGGGGGACACTGTGCAGAATGAGGAACCCTTTTCCCTGGTGCTTCCCTGAAGCTCCCTGGCTTCTGCCCCGCTTGCAGGACCCTGAAGATCCTGAGCGCCTGAAATGCCTGTGCTTCATGAAGCACCCCCACTGCAGCCTGCCAGGTTGCTGTGCGGACCACACCTGGGCACACGGCTTCCCTCTCCCTCCGGCACATGGTCCTGAGCTGCCCTAAGCACAGTAGGTTCTGGAAAACTGGAAGATTTGGGCAAAAATGGAAGATTTTCCAAATAGGCAAAATGTTAGTAATATTTCAGCCAGGGACACGTCCAGGCTTGGTTTGGATCCAATGGGCCAACCCCTTGTTGTGAAATACTCTAAAGCTGGTGGGACCTTCTGGGGATGTTTCCAAAGCCATGCTGTGATGGGTGCTGGGGAGACAGAAGCTCTTATTGCTGCAATTGGGATGTGGGGTTTTGACCTTGTTTTCCTCTGAACTACTTGGGTAGGACCAAGACGACAGTCCTCATCCTTCTATCCACAGGGTGCCAACATCCCAGGGACGGGTAGTGTGGGAAGGGCAGCCAAAAGCCCCTCAAGCCACTGTCTGCAAAGCACGGTTATGTGCTGTCACCAGTGACCCAGCACTCACCTCCTTTGCTGCCCCTGCCTCAGTTTCCCCATTGGTAAAGCAGGACCTGTGTGAGGTTCCTGTGCTACAAAAATGCTCCTGATAGCAGCCATGGAGTAAAAGGGTTGTGCCTCCTGGATGCGTGAGTTTTCCCCTGCGTTGTGCCATGTGAGTGAGATCGGTTGTGCGCCGATCACCAGTTCCCGACGTCTGGCGCAGCTGCGGCAGCGTGCAGGCTCACAGGGAGCGCTGAGTCTCGCCCCCGTCCTGGTGGGGCAGGAACGGCAATTCTCTCTGCCTGCAGCAGGGAAGAGCTGTGTTACAAGCAGCAACTGGTCTTCTAGCAAGGAGGAAAAAAAACCCCCTTACTTTTCCAATATCCCATCAGCTTGAACTTGGCTGGTGTGAGGCTGTGCACGACTGGGTCCGGGCAAAGCCTGCAAGCAGCAAGGAGGGGGTAAGCAAGGGCAGACAAAGCTGGTAGCACATACGCGATCCTTAGCCTCTCCCCGCAT
This sequence comes from Gorsachius goisagi, assembly GCA_018403395.1. Taxonomy (NCBI): domain Eukaryota; kingdom Metazoa; phylum Chordata; class Aves; order Pelecaniformes; family Ardeidae; genus Gorsachius; species Gorsachius goisagi. Next base: position 40,622 of record BOSO01011525.1, on the reverse strand, counting down.
TTCTGTCGGATAAAGCATTGCAAAAACTCTGCTCTCAGCCTGTCCTTCCATGTGGCAGAGCCGCAGGTGGGGGCAGTGGCCAGGGGACCCGGTGTTTGCAGTTTGCAGGAGGGGGTGGCAGCTCTGCAGGGCGGGAGGGACACACGGGTCCTGGGTGAGAGGAGGGGTCGGCACCCGCATCCTTGGCTCTTGCGCAGGAGCTAGGTATTGCTGTTTGCCCAGCCGCGGAGGTCTGGTACATACACAAGTGCATAATTTGGTGCAGCTTATCACGCCTGAAGAGATAACAGTGTGTATAGACGTGCAGATTTATTATTATTTAAATTAGCATTTGTGACTGAGGGAGTGCTGGTAAAAGCAAGTTCTGCGTTGCGTGGTTCAGCTCATTTGCCAAAGTCAGGTACTGTATAATTTGAATCCCTCTGGTGAGGAGTAAAATCTGTGGTTTGGGTTGGTTTCTGCTTTGTTCTGGTTGTTTTCTGCAAAACTTCTTTGGTCTCAGGTCATGATTAATGCCAGCTCTCCCTGAAAGCAGTCATCCTGGTAGCCACAGGAAAATGCCCTGGACTAGTCAGGGCAGGTTAAATTATTCATTTCAGTTAGTTTGTTTTAATAATTAAAGAATTTTTGTCATGTTTTGCAAATTGTCCAACACCTTGTGGTGATGCAGGGCGTTTTTTTTTTTTTTAATCTGCTGCTGTTCAGTCAGTAATTTCTTCTGGCTCGTACAGCCTGTGGGGTGCTCCTCAAGTACTTCTGCAGAGTTCCCAGTGTTTGTACCTGAGGGCCGGTCACCTGAGAATTGCGACATTATTGCTGCCTTTGATTTAATAGCTTTGCTCAGGAACAGAAGGCTCCTCTTTTTTGCTGTTCGCCAGTTGCCCACAGCATCAATAATTGTTCAAGACACTTGTACAGCTAATAGAAAGAGCCTGTCAACAAGGAAAGCTCATTGTAATACCGCTGTTTTAAAGAGATTGGGGGAAGCAGCAAAGCCAACCAGGTAGCAAAAATGTTGTTCTTGTAGTCACGTAGATCCAGGGACAGGAGACATAAGTGGGGCTTAATTCTCTCCCAAATGGATGCGCTGTTTCACACCCCGGCACAGCTCCTGATTTATGGATTTCTTAACATCACAATATTTCCATTGCTAAAAACTAAATGGGAAGATGCACCTAAGACCCAATCTAAATCTGCTGAGGCAAATTCAGGGACTGCAGCTGTTGTTAGCAGCCCTTGGACCAGTCCTAGCGCAGAGCGCAGTGATAACAGCATTTGAATTCCCAGTTTGCGGAGGACTGGAGGATTTCTGCAATCTCTTGAAAAGGAAATTGAGCCATGCTGTGAGCATATTTAAACAGGCAGTCTGTGTCCTGAGGTTATCTTGAAAACCAAGCCTACCTAGCTGGAGGGAAGCATCATGCTACAAGGGGGAGGAAGGAAGCCACTGATCTCCGAGCTAATGAGTGGAGGAGAGATGTGCAGCTGAGATGATTTATCAAGGTAAAATGTTGGCTGCTGTAAATGGGGAAACAGTTAAGCCTGGTTCAACCCTGAAGCCTGGGACGGAGGCTGAGAGCTGCGAGTGAGGATGTGGGCAGGCTAAGGCAAACTCTGGTGTTACCGGTCACGCAGCAGAGGGAAAGTCAGGTCTGGAGTCCATCCTGGAGAAGACACTAATAAAATCCTAATAAAAGATCCAGTAAACGGCATTAGTGAGAGATTTGTTTTGATGTATAGCAGTCTGTTCAGTTAGCTACCAGACATGGTTTGTTTAATGACTGCAACCGAAAGAGTAGGAACTCATCTCGGTGAGACCGGGAGAGAATAAAGATTAACGCCCTTGTGTTCTCAATGCGTCATTGACTTTCCCTACGTGCTGTGAGCAGACGTGCCGTTCGGGTCCAATGAGATGGACAGGCTCATTAAGCAAAACCAGGACCTCTAAAGTCACCCCCTAGGAGAGCCTTGCTGTGTATTCTCACTTTGGTGAAGAGCAATTTGTACTTCTTTTAAAAGAATTCATCATTTTCTTGCTCATTTTGGTCCCAATCCAGCTGGAAGGCAGGGGTGTCTGGAAGTTCTCTGCACAGTCTGCTTGGGTGATGTCAACAGCCCCGTGTCGGATACTCGGGAGGCTTGGAGATTTTAATTAAATGTCCAAACATCTGTGTGCTGAGATGAACCAAACCCCCAGAGAGCCCGTCCTGCAGAACCTCCCTGCTGCGTGCAGGGCAGGCATCCCTGGTCCCGTGGTGGAGAGGGTTCGGGGAGCCTCCTGATGCGGGATTCCCCTTGGGCAAGGAACCCAGCAGCTGCCCACCCTCCTGCTGCATGGATGAGATAAGGTGGAAGAGTGAGGGGAGAGGAGCGTCAAGGCAGGCTCTGTTCCCTCCATCCCTCTCCAGCAGATGTTTCCTGAGGAGCAGTGTCCAGCTGGCGCTGCTCACAGCAGCCCCCCGGCAGCTTTGGACTCTGATGAACCTTGTGCAGAATCATTCGGGAAAGCACGGACATTCCCGTGTCCTGTGCCCAGAAAACCCTGAATTTGCAAAGTCTTGGCTTTGATTTTTCTTTATACAGAGAGGATGTGATTTCAGGGATGAGGCAACCTCTCACCATGATTTATTGTGCTGTGTTGAGCAGGGAAACCTCTTCCCTGGCTACGTGTGGACAGCGGCCGGGTACACGGGGAGGAGAGGTGTCCTGGGCTTACAAATGCTGTAAGAACTCTATCTGTTGACATTTAATTTAACCCTGTCACACCAGATCTGAGGTTAGATTTGATCCCGTCGTACCTGCAGGCATGCCCATAGCACACCAGTGGGGGATGCTGGTGGGGAGGAGGTGTGCTGGGTATGTGCTCCCGGGCTCCAGCATGGAGGGGAGCCGGCATCCAGGAGAAATGCCTGCCTGGGGTTTTGTGTGAGCTTTGGATGCTGTGATCATCGAGTGCAGCTGCTTCGAGAGTGGTGGGTGTCAGGTCTCATGGTTTTCCAGTTGCTTCATCTCACGCTGGAGTCGGGCTCTTTACTCCACCCTACTTGGCCACTGTCTGTCCTACCTGGACTCATTGATCGGGGCCATACTCTGGTTTATCCTGTGTAAATGGAGCTGGAGTGAGCCTGTGAATTAACCCAAGAGCCACCACGCTCCATCATGCAGACGAAGCCGGGCGCAGCCCAGGTATCAGCAGCAGAGATGCTCTAAAGTGGATTTTAAAGCCCATCCAAATTTTGCTGCTGGTATTTATGTGCCATATGTTGCAATGGTAATTACTTATTGTGCTTCTCATTGGAATAGAGTTTTGGGGTTGTTTAGATCCCCTCCGGTGATGTTACTGGCCTCTGGGCCCACCGGAGGACTAGAACTCATCGCGTTTTAATTTTTAATGCAAGCGTTGGTGCTTTCCTTTGCAGTGAGCAGGCCTGGGGGTATTCATGGAGAGCCAGAGCCCCAAGTTTGCTGTTCAGCGCAGGATCTGGCCAGTGGCATCCATCATCAGGACCTGGTGCTGCCAGGGGAGAGACTCCTGCGCCTGCCGCCAACAGCCCCGACTACACCCACGCAAGAGGAGCAGGGTTATTTTCATAAACCATGTTAAGCAACGAGTTACTTGGTTTAGAGCTATTTTTGCAGCGAGATAAAAGAATGCTAATTCAGTCCTTTACTGAACTTCCCATCACAGTTCAATGGACTATTCCACGCCAGGACTTTCTTCTTTTCCTTCCTTAATAACTCACCGTGACAGGCAGCATTATGCAAAACTAGGGCTCATTTCAAACAAAAAACCTGCTCCCATTGAAAGTCCTTCTTGATGGTCATATGGAGTTTCCATTACACACAATTTTTTTGCAGCATCTTTACCTTCAAGTGTAAATTTTTGGAATGCGCTGAAAATCTCCGCAAGAAAAATACACATTTACGTTGGAAGTACGGAATAAAGTGTACATTGTTTGTATGTTTTGTCACCTTTCCTGAATCTGAAAAGAAGCCTCAACCAGCTGTAGTAAACACTGTTTGGCGCTGTGCTGTTCTGCCTGCCTTCTGTGGGTGGGGATTGGTTCTTTGATCTTCAGTTCAAAGGGGTTGAAAAGGCTGTTTCTGCGGCCTGCAGAGAATTTCCTTCTGCTTCTGCAGCATCTCTTGATTAACTCTGTGTTTTTGGGAAGGCTCTCGCTACCCATCCAACCAAAGAGATGCTCACACCTTGTGTAACGTCTACCGCAGCGTGGGTGAAGTTTGGTTCCAAATCATCCCCCAAGGCCCAGGAGAGCGGCAACGCAAGCAGAGCCCTGCAGACAAGCGTTTGAGGCTACAGGCAAGACCTGAGCATGTCCGACAAGACCTGCAGGCAGCCAAGTTGGCATCCAGTTGCTGGCTGGGAAGCGAGCCACACCGGAGCGGCGGCGCTCTCGCTGCTGGATCTTTAATGACCTGGATGTCCCAGGTCCAATATCATCGAGTAGCGTGATCTGTCGCTTGCCAAGGGACCTGCTGTCTTCAGGACTTGTAGGTTGTGGCCTTTCACGCCACCGCTGTTGTTAACCTAATCGAATATTTAAAGCAAGGAGGAGGGAGAGGAAATCATTAGCAGCTGCATTAACTTCTACCCTGGATTCTGTGCACAGCGTTTGCTCGAATTAAAGAGCTGTTTGGATTCAAGCATGAGCTAATGAAACCGGTCCCACAGTTCAGTGGTGGCAGCAACCAAAATCCTGGTTCCAATCCAAACTGCAGTTTTTTCTCCTAATGAATTAATCACGTGTGTGCGTAGCTCATTAGAGAGGCGCGTAGCAACCTTTGGTAGGACATTATTGGCTTTGTGTGGCCCGGAGGCTGTTACATTGCAGGAGCTGGCTCCTCGGAGTATTGCGGTACCATATGTGTTGCTCTAATTAATGGGCGTTGTTCTTGGGGTCGTTTGATCTCAGGAAAACAACTGTAAAAATTTGAATACCGAAAACCTTCAAAAACTTGGATGAAAAACTCGAACAGCCAAAAGCAATTCCCCTTTAATCTAGCTTGTGGTGGCAGTTATTTTTTACTCTTTTATTTATTTATTTTTATTTTGAAAGCTTCCACCCTATTTAATGGTAGCTGCAGAGATAAAGTGAAGTGTAATTTGGAAATTAGTTCCGGATGTTTGAGTTGTACCTTTATTTTAGTAATCTGGGTCATTAATTTTGTTGAATAGTGTGCTTGGATTTTTCTTCACTTGCATGTGCGAAGCGTGACTGCACCCCGGGTATGAAGGGACTTCCAGCAGGAAAGGGAGCTTTTGGATTTTTCTCTGCCCTGGGTGACCCTACAAAAACAGCCCGATTCTCTGTGGTTATCTGGTGTGGATGGCAGGACATGAGCGGTGGAGATGAGCGCTGGGGTGTTTTGTGCTCCCGCTGCTGCCAGGGCCATTGGGGGTGGTGGGGAGGGACCTCGCTGGGGCTGCCTCCACCAGAAAGCCAAGGGTTGGGGTCAGGCCAGGGTAAGGGTTTAGGTTCTCAGCTGTGACCGTAGCCTTTTTAAACAAGCAAAAACAACTGGTAGCTTGATTAATGAGCAAAAGGGAAATTTGGTAAAGCTTTTCAAGGAATATTAATGAAAGGGATCTTTTGAGTGAGAAAACATGCTTCTGCTCAAGCCTTGGAATGCCTTGAAAATTTGGAAATTGGGATATACCGGCATCCTCCATGCACGTTGCACAGCCAAAGTGTCCTTGGAGTTCTGTCTCAAGTCACTGCGAGTGCGGCTTCTTGCTGCAGAGAGGGGTCTGGAGCAACGCCGGTGGCCGTGGCACGGGCCAGGGAGAGGGACCCATGGCCGTCACAACCCACAGCCCTTAGACAGAGCATTGCAGGTGCTGCATGCACCCCTGTCAGCAAGGGCATGGATGTACACCCAGTTCCCTCCTCCAGCACTGATGAGATGGTGATGGAGCTGGTCTGGGAGTCCCCAGGGGAGCCAGGCACTGGGGGTCGTTCTCTGCTCTGCTCTCTGCTTGGTGATGTGTCAGGTAAAACATCCTTGGGCAAAGGGGGTGGCACAAACTCTGCAGGATTAAGGCTGGGTTTTTTTCTCTGTATGTTTATGTAACATCAAGGAAATAAAAAGACAAGGCTCTGATTTTTTGGGGCTAAGCTTTAGAAACATGGTCATTATAATAATACAAGAGTAGGCAGAAGCATGGAACTGGCTTGGATAGAGTTTTTCTGCTTATCCTGATTTCTGTTTTGCTGTTTATCCTGTTTATCCTCTCCTTGTTATCCTGAACTAGTTTGTCTTCTTGTAAATGCCAACCTACGACCCTTAAAAAAGAAATCATCAGGAAGAATACTTGCTGATGGAGCCTTTTTTTTTGCCTGTGGCAGTTGAATAAGCCCATCAGCTTATATAATATTAATATTTGTAAAAGCAAACCTACAGAGCTCATAAATCTTCCATAAAAGAGGGACAACATCTACATCTATTTTAAAATGAAGCAGGTAAGTAGGTTCTAGGACAAAAAGGATATTGATACAAAGGAGGCGGATAGGTGAAAAAAATGAAATTGCCATTTTAATCTGAAAATTGGCTCTGCATAAGTGATACCAGAAGCTTCACTGCTGCTAGAGCCAGTGTTTTGCTCTGGCCCCAGTCCCTGGCTGCTCCCTGGTATTCCATGCAAATGGCTTAAGGAGTAAAAACTGTCTGTAACTGAAGCAGGGCTTGTTTGTGGGGGAGAAGAGGACTTAAGTATTTTTCCTAACTTTGTGCTTTCTCCAAAAGAAAAAAATAATTATGTGCAAAAAAACCCCAAACTTCTGCCGTTTTAGATTCTGCTTATCATTTTTTTAGGGCAAGAAGCAGGCTTTTCCCCATTACGCTATGCCACAGCAGCATGGGAACCCAGACAAGAAAAAAAGTACAACTTATTTTATCCAACAAAGTGAGCAATTGGTCTCCCAAACACACACACGGAGCAGTTCCGTGGAGGATCGACGCTGCTGCATCACCACTAACACAGTCCTTTTTCAAAGGAAAACTGTGCTTTGAAGAAGTTCCTTTAAGACATCTTTTATTGGGTACCACCTGCGGTGGGGTGGGAGGGGTGAAATCAAACTGCTTAAAATTTGTAGGGATAGAAGGGAGGGAAAAAACTCCTCCACACACACACATACAATTGTTCTTCATTCCTTGCGTAGTGTTGTCTGTGGGTGGCTGGTCCCATGGGAGATAATGGGGCATGGGCAGCACCCAGGTAGCCTCCATTCCTGGTGCCTTGCTCCCAAGAGGTGAACGTGGTTTTCCCTGCTGCCTGGGACACGGCGTGAGTCCTGCCATCCCACGTGGGGCAGGGTGGGATGCCCAGCCCCACACAGGGATGGTGTTTTGTCAACAAACTGTGGTTTTTAAGGGGGGTGGGGTGGGGTGGTGGTGGTTCTGAGCAGTGCTGAGGGCTCTTGCTGGCAGCTGTTTATCCAGTGCAGTGGAGGGGAGGTGCAGATGGAAGGATGGCTTTGGATGGTTTTGCCAGGCATGCAGTTCTTCCTTTTTTCTTTTTTTCTGTCTTTATTTTTTCCTGGCCCTGAGCACAATGGGAAGCTTTTCATTCTGTATTGTTCGGTGGTGTAGCTGGATCGGAAGATTCACTGTGGACTTGGCTCAGTCCCTCCAGCTTTCCCCAGCCCCATCTTTGCTAACTCCCAGCACTAGAGGAGATGTCCATCATGTTGGTCCACTTTTGGCGATGGCAGCGAAACGCATTGGCTGGGTCTGTGCCAGCATCCCCCCGTGGCTGGGGTAAAGCGGAGCACAGTTTGAACAGAGAGGACCAGTAGATGGGAGACCAGGGAATATCACTACAAATATTTTATAGATTAGGATCTGGGGGCCAGAGACACAATGAGGTGATTCCCACAAAAATTGAGCTGGGATCCTATGACCAAGGTACGTACCCCAGGGCATGCCATGACCTATGTTGTGAAGCCATGCTCGTTCCCAGCTCGTCCCAGAGCTGGATGATAGTCAGACATTGACTTAATCTGAATTTTTTTGTGGAGCAAATTTTTTCTTCTTAAATTAGGGAGTTGCTGAAGCTGAATCTTCTCGTGGGATTAGGTCAATTCACTTAATGCAGCACATTTTTAAGGAAAAGTTTTTATTGTGCCAACTTAGGCAAGAAATATGTTCAAAGATTTTTAGCATTCAGCTCAAATCACTATTTCATTTAAACATTTTAAGCTAATGAGAGTTGGGAAAAGAAAGCTTTTTTTATTTTTTAAAAAAGTGGAAATAAGAAGGGAACATATTAAAGTTATCTCAATGGAAAATGTTTTCATATTTTTCATTTACAGAAGTGTAAAAGTTTAGCTTTTGTCCTAATTAAGGACAAGAAAATTTTTTAAAAGCTTTCACAGGGCACACAGATAATTAGCCAGATAATTCCTGCTGGTCTTTCTCATCTCCAAGTCCAGCTGCGTTTTTCTCTAATGAAATTTTCTGCCACAGCAAAGGTGGAATGTGAAAGTTCAATATTATGGATCAACTTTGCTTACAAGAAGAGAGGAAAAGAGATTAATGAGAGCCATATCACAGAGGTCTATGAAATTATGGAGAACCTGAGTAAGGCATGATAAACATGATGCTCTAGCTGAAAAATCACATGCAAGGTGGATGAGGTGAAGGACTTGTGATATCCGCTGTTTCTTCCATCTTTTCTTTAGGGACCCCCCCGTCTGGGGTGTCCACTTGTGTTTGTGCTTTTTCTGTCCCTTTGGGTTAGGAAAGAGAGAAGATCAGCAGGACCTTTGCTGGACCTCACCGTGCCTTTGCCTTCCCCGGCCTTTTGCTGCCACCTCCTTCTCCAGGAGGGCCCGAGCAAAGCTGAGTTGCGTACATCTCAGTGTAGCAGTGGCTCCGCTGTCATTAGAGGATAAATGACCCTGTCTCCATGGCCAGGGAAGAAACCAAATTAAACCCCACCATCCTCAGCAATTGATGGGCCAGCTGCCGAGCCCTGTGTCACAGCCGATTTCTCATGAACAATCAGGAACAAATTGTGTCTCTAATTTCGGTCACAAATGTTTTTGCTATGCAAAGGGAGCAGGGAGAAGAGGAGAGAGCGCTTGACCTGGCCTTCAGCCTGATGGTGAGGGAAGGCTGCGATGATGCTAATGCTCTCCTAGCAAGGTGGTGGCTTTAAGCATTAAGCAATAAGAAATGACCAGAGAAGCTGCTTTCTCTGGCTATAATAAGGCAAACTTATTATAGCCACCCTGCTAAAATAAGGCAAACTGAAGGAGGGTGAGAAGAGACGTGAATTGCTGGTGAGGAGCCCGGCAGGTGACCTCACAGAATGGCAAGGGTTGGAAGGGACCTCGGGAGATCATCTAGTCCAACCCCCCTGCTAAAGCAGGGTCACATAGAGCATGTTACACAGGACTTCATCCAGGTGGGTTTTGAATATCTCTGGAGAAGGAGACTCCACAGCTCCCCTGAGATGATGGAGAGCTGCACCAAGCGAGGGGCCAGCTGTCGCAAGGCTCTGTAAGTGTCAGGTTGTTTAATTGGGCTTGCCAGAGCGGGGCTGGGGATGCTGGGGCATTCGGGGTGGCTGCTGCTGGTGCCGCTGGGCTGGGGCGTTCAGACTGCGATAAGCAGGTAACGACTTTTGGCACTGAGCTGACTATGATAAATTCGTGGCGTATTGACCGCAGTGGAAGTCTAGATCGATATCAGTCTTCAAGAGGCTCAATAGCTCTATGTTTCTTTGATACAGATAAAGAAAATAGAGGGTAGGTGTTTATGGCATTCCCTGCGTGCAGTATTATTACTCTTCGCTGATCCTTCTGCCAAGGTAAGGGAGGGGAGCGAGAAGGAAGGTAAGAAAGGATTTAGAAAGATAATTCACAAGACATTTAAAAAGCAGTTGTAAGAATGAGATTTGTGGCATTTTTTTAATCAGTTTTAGGCTGAAAAGAGGAAGAGAAAGATCTTCATAAAAATGTATTGTCCGTTAAAAGACAAATTCCTATCAAATAGTGGTCTTGTGTTTAATGAGGCGCCCGTGGCAGGGGGGTTGCTGGCACGTGGCCATGCTTGCTTGGGCTTTGGCAGAGAGGGACGTGGGGGTGTTCCACAGGCCCCTGCGGCTTTCTGGTGCTAGAGATACCCATGCCTGGGTCTAAATGCCTTAAGGCACCTGGCGGGGAGATGGTTAAACCAGGGCGCATGGAATTGCTGGAGGAGAGGGCACAGGGAGAAAAGCCATTTATTTCTCCTCTTAAATGAATAAGTTGGTCCCGTTGGGGGCTGCGGGTGACTGAGGCTTCAGCTTCACCAGCAAGCGAGTCCTGGTGTTTCTGGCTCTGCTGGGGCGAGCATAACTCTGCCCATTTATCCCCGTGAACAAATAATCCAAAGTTAAGAAACCCGATGTTCTTATCGTTTTGGGGTTTGTTAGGATTTTTTTTTAATCCATTTATATATTTATTTTTTTTTAAATGACATGGGTCATCAATCACCAGGAGTGACTTGTTGATGTTGGCCAACTTTTAGGGGAAGGCTGTTGCTGGGTTTTCCTCTGCTCCCTGTCCCCATAACCCTCCCTGCTGCGGTAGGAGGGTGATGGCACCACTGGGAAACCGCTGGGCCTTGCTGGGGCAGTGTTTTGGTTCCTGGAAGCTGAGACTTTACAGCCACAGCTCATGGTGCCTGGGAACTGGTAGGAAGGGACCAAGCTGAGGTCTTGCAGTGGCCTCCGAGGAAGCAGCTTGGCATGTTATGTCTCCATGGCGCTTTTCTCCAGAGCATTTGGGTTTTTGTCAGCCCTGAGGTCATCCACCCTAGGTCTCGGATGACTGTGTGGCTTGGAGGAGGGGTTAGAGACTTCATGGTTGGGTTTGCTTCCAATCAAAATCCTGAAGTTGTGAAGGTCAAGGTAAAACAAGCAACCCTCAAGTCATCAGGGTGCATTAGGGGACTTGGACTGCAGGGTTCTCCTTGTCTCTGTGTCCCTGCTCATCTCCACTGGGTGAAGGAAGCCTCTAACAAGCTGTTTGCAGCCTTCATGCATTCTCATCCCAAAGTTTGCCCGCCCTGGCCATGTCTGGACTGGAAAGCATCAGGAGGTCACGGCGGGTTGATTAACGTCACAGCAGTTTGATGACATTGCAGCAGGTTGGCTGAAGGGACCCGGGAGAGCGGGCACAGCCTGCTTGTGCCAGCATGGGGACATGGGGGGACTTGCAAAGGGCGCTTGGCCACAGAGGTGTTCCCCGTGCCAGCAGGGAGGAGGAAAGGTCCCTTCCTCTCATCCCTCATGGGAAGCTGTGACCTTACCATGGCTCCCACAGGGGACAGAAGAAAGTTCAAAGCACAGCATGTATGGTCAGAGACAAAGTTGAGCAAAACCCAGCTGCTCTGCCGGAGGTCAGTGAGGTTCCTCCATCAGACCTGGGACCCTCCCCAAGACCCCGTGGGTTCCCACTGGAAGTGGGGTTCTGATGGAGGTGGCACTGCCTGGCCCCTGTGGCAGGCAGTTTGGGTTTTGTTCCCTTCCCCTTGCTCTCAGCTCTGCACAAGCTTCCCTAAGAGCTGCCAGTGTCCGAGGGGAGAATCAAGGGCGCCTGCGTGACCCTTGGGCTGGGGCTACACTGCCGCCGCTATCAAAGATGGTCTGCAGATGGGTGGAAAAATGAGATGACACCCTTGGAATGCGTGAAGGTTGCCAGATCCTATTACTGAAGTGATGTGTACAGATCCATCCTGACATGTCCATTTGTTAGCAGAGACCATGCAGTTTGATGGGGAAGCCAGGTATAAACATGTAAATGGGAAAAGTATTTCCAAGCGGAACAGACAGGACCTCTGGAGCATCTTTCCCTGTATCTCTATTTCCTTCCTTTCTTTTTCTCATCCCCCCTTCTTGTTTCACAGGACTGGCTGACAAAATTTGGGTATCTGCCCCCTCCGGATCCCGTCACAGGACAACTGCAGACGCAGGAGCAGCTCACCAAGGCCATCACTGCCATGCAGAGGTTTGGAGGGCTCGAGGCGACGGGGGTCCTAGGTCAGTGGCTTGTGATCCCCCCTCTCTCCAGTGCAGAGGGATGCAGGGACGGCTCCTTGCAGATCCAGGGAGGAGAGGAGACTTGGCACTGAGTTGTGGAGCAGCAGCATCTCCAGGAGGAGCTCGCACGGGTGTAACATACAGCCTAGTTTGCAGCTGCAAGAGTAATTACATGGCTCAGGTGCTTTGTTGCCTTGTGCTTTCAAGAACCTGAGGCAAGCAATTATTTCACCAGACCCACGCACCCTTGGGGTTCCCGTAGTGCTTAAAATAGCTCTTGGTGTGCTCAAAAAAAGAAAGAAGGGGAAAAAAAAACAGACGGAGAAACTAAGGCTGATAGGTTGTCCTGTTCAAAGCCTTAATTGCAGCATCATATTGAGCTGGACAAAAATCCTGATTAAGCCTCCCAGTTTGTGTATGTAGATATTCTGGTTTTTTCACTGCTGGAGCACATTGCAGGGGAGGGAGGAAGATGGAGACGCGTCTCCCCAGCACTGGAGCCACGAGGAGCCTGCGGAGCTGGCGAGGGTCTCCTTGGCTCTCACGGAGCTGCAGCGGCTCCAGGCACCCCCCAGCCAGCTGAGAGCCCGTCACCCACCCGAGCAGCTCTGGTGGCCAGCCTGATAGGGTGACGGGCGACTTCTGCAGCCACATCTGGCTGGCAGGGAGCAGTCCAAGGCCAGGATGAAGTGACACAAGTTCCCCGACGTGGCCAGGGTTGTTCCTCTCAATGTCCTTATTGTGGGAGGGAGAAAGCCAGCATTATCCCGGCCCTCGGAAGGGCGCCTGTCTGCTCTCCTCCCCTCCCTCCCTCCCTGATGGGTGGCCACGACCTCCTGCCGCGTGGCCAGCATCCTTCCGCTGCTCGGGACAGAATTAATGAGAAGCTGCTAATTAGCGGGCTGATCTCAATCCTCCCTGGCACCCCAGCCGCCCTCTGCCACCCCCCGGAGCAGCCGCCGCCTGAGCAGCCTCTGGCTGCATCCAGCGATGGGGCTTTCCCTCTCCGCTCTTAATTGGGCGCATGCAATTATTTGTCTCCCACCTTATCACAGGCTGCAGGAGGCCCGGGAGCAAGGATGGCCTTTTGAATGCATTTGAATTTTCATTTTTGGAGGTAGTGTTTGAAACGGGCCTGGGGGGCTGCCCGGAGCAGGTCATGGATGGGGGTTTGTGCCTGAAAACAAAGTGTTTAAGTAAAGAGGTAAAGCCAGCATGGAAAATGGGTGAATGAACAACTTGTCTGCCTTTCAGCAGATGAGAATAGGGGCTGTAAGCTTCCATTCCGTTTTTAAAATAAATAAGAAGGAAGATGAACATTTTCCAAATGAGCTCCTAGCTGAACAGAGATATAGTTTATTTACATGCAAATGTCTCTCTGCTTTGCCAGGGGAGTAATGGGAAATTCAGCAAGAGAGAATAAACCAGAATAATTAAAAACTTATGCTTTAGAATATAATCAAAGATGGCCACAGGTGGTTTTCCACACAAGTTTTTGAGATCTGTAAAGTGTCATGCAAGAGGTAACCTGCTGCATTTTCTCCTGAAATCAATAAAACTGTCCATCAGCACCCCGGCCGTGGGGTGTCATCTCCCTCACCTCCTGGCAGCCCCAGTTGGGGGCTGCTTTGAAGGAATGGCTGCTGCTGGTGGGTGCAACTGTGGCACGGAGGAGGCTCAGCACCCACAGATGTCACCGTGGGTGACGCTGGGGCCAGTGCCATGCTCCAGCAGGCTCTTGGGCACTGCTTTTTGCTCCGCTACTGCATCCTCAGCACTTCCCATCTCCCTGTCCCCCCTGGGATTTCTTAGCCCACCCTTCCCGTGATTTCCGTTATTTTTTTTTTCTAACCCTAGATGAAGCCACACTGGAGCTGATGAAGACCCCTCGCTGCTCTCTGCCCGACCTCGCCACCACAGACACCAGGAGGAAGCGATTCGCACAGGCTGTCACCAAGTGGAGCAAAAGGAACTTGTCTTGGAGGTAGGAATTCATCCTCCTGTATTGAAACGTTGCGGCAAAGGGCTGATCCCTCGCAGACCTGGGCTAAATACAGCTTTGCGATGAGTTTCAGGGTGATGTGCTAAAATGTGACCCTCCGTGCTCCTAGGACCCCACAAACTATTTAAACTCTTCTCCTGCCTATCCCAACCTTGATTTTCTGGTCCCACTTGGCCGTCATGTGGGAATGGTGTGGATTTGGCTGGCGGATTAGCTGGGAGCTTTTTGCTGCAGTGCAGGGTTGGAGCATCGTCTCTCTTGAGTTCACTGGGACTTTGCTCTCTCAAGCAGCCGCCACAGATCGGGCTGCTCCTCTTGCCCCACCTGAGCCCAAGGAGCATTTTCTGGGTTATAGAGTCACTTTTTTTCTCTTAGCCCTTGCTACAGGGTAGTGTTGTTTGGTTTTTTGTTCCCCTCGACATCAGGGAGCAATGCGTGTGGGTCACCCTGAACCTGCGACGTGCAGAAGGTCAGGTCCAGCTTCCAGAGCCCCCTGCAGTCATGCTGCAGGTGAGGATTGGCAAACAAGCCGATCCCTGTCCCACCAAGACTTGTGCTTTTTGGGCCTCACTTTTCCTCCCTTGAAGATCGTGTGCTGCAGTAGTTGTTCCTCCAAAAACTGCTGAAGAAAGGTGAGCACCATGAGATGCTCATACTATCCTGAAAACACTTGTGGATGCGACGGAGAGATCTGCTTCTTAATAATAAGCTTCTCTTTGATCCTGACATAGTCCCCAGGGCAAGTCCACCTCCCACTGCAGTAACAAATCTCGACTTGGCTGTCGCTGTTGACACGTGTTGAAACTGTGGCCTTACCAGGGATTTGGTCCATGTTCCAACACAGCCCCCTGAGACCTTATTTTCAGAAAAGACAAACATAATTCAGCTTCAGTAAGAAACAGTCATGGCTGATGGACAGCTTCTCGCAGTGAAGTGACCCATGTTATAAAAGCTCAGCCTGTCCCCCTGTTGACCAGCCCTGTCGTGATGGGCAAGAGGAGTAAACTTTGTATTCCAGAGAGGAAAAAATCCCTTTGGGTGAAACAACAAAACCTGCCCTGGTGTTCTGCGAGCTGCCAGAGCCAGGGCAGGGGGGTGGCTTGTGCACGGCCCTGACCTTGGCACCTCCTCTGAGCAAAGCTGGGCTGGACAAACCCTAGCTATGTCCCACGGCGGGGCAGGCGTGGTGGCTGGGCAGCGTGGTCGGAAGCCTGGTGCTGCGGGTACCACCAGGATGCTGGCCGTGCTGGCACGGTGTCCGCAGCCCCAGGCTGGAGCAAAACGGGGTCAGGCTGTTCTGGTGGATGCAGCCCCAGGATATTCCCCCGCCTCCCACCCCCTTGGAAACTGTGATGCTGGAGCAAAGATTGCCATAAAAAGGGGTTTAGGTCTGAGATGATTTTATATGTATGACATAAAAAAATCCATCCCCTGACAAACTAATTTCTGCTTTTTATTCTTTGATCCTTTAAAAGATCTTGGCTTTTGTTCAAGAAAGGGCTGTATATTATAACTGGAGGTTGTATAAGCCAACAGAAGGCTATAGCATTATAGAAACTCCAGCATAGTATTTACATCCAACACTTGAGATTAAAATAGCTTTTTTGAAACTGCCGTGAAAATCTGCCAATGGAGACATAAAGTTTTACATGCTTACCTTTTACACGTTGATTGAAGATTTTTTTAAAAAAAAAAAAAAGAGAACAAAACCAAATTCTAGTATGCCATGCATTTAACAATTGAAGAAAAGCTGAAGCAGTTGCAAGGCTGGAAGAAATGGGTAAGCAAAGCTATATGAAAGGACATTCTCGGGACAGGCACCTGCACTGATGGCGAAGGCAGTGTTTGGCAAACAAAATTTTATAGGCATGCAGGTTGCTCAGGTTTCTTCTTTTTACCCTTAAGTACAGCCAGCCTGTGGGGCTGGAGGGCTCAGGAAGCAAAACAGTGCAGGCTGCATCCTGCACAGCCTGCGGTACGGCCTCCGAGCATCCCCGTACGGCCTCCAAGCCTCCCAGTATGGCCTCCAAATGTCCCAGTACAGCATCAGATGCACACGCTCTTCTGTGCCTGATCTCCAGGGAAAGTTTCCAGGATATTACAACATACAAATCTTCTTTTCATGGGATTTTTTTTCTGCATCGTCCATAGGTACCAGGGCTTTTGGTAAGCTGATGAGGTGGCAGTGGGATAGGTTTGGGATGCAGCTGGAGCGGGATGTGGGGCGCAGCGTGCTGCGGATGCCCTCTGCTGGCATCGGCACCGGGAGCTGGCCTGCAGCCGCTTCCCCCTCGCGTTTGCAGCCTGGATTTTCTTTTGCTAATTTTGCTTCAATGCTTCTGGTTGTGCCCTGCAGAAGGGGAGCTCACAGCCGGCATCTCCATCTCTTCCCAGGGACTCACCATCTCCTTGTAGCCACGGGAAATGCAGCATTAGGGCCATGGCCCTTTCTGGATGCTTTGAGCCCCCTGGAGCAGGGGGAAGCCAGTGAAGCTCAGCTTTCTAAATTTCCTAAGTTTTTTTCTTGCTGAAATCTCAGCCTGGTGCTGAACTGCGCTGACTTTCATCTCTCTTTAGGTAAGGACGAGTCCCTGGTGCCACTTCATCAGAGCTGCAGTCTTTGAAACTGCTATGCCCAGGACATGGGGTGCTGGACCTGGAGCCAGTGCAGGCAGGAGGGGAGCGGTGATGTCTGTCAGTCACTGTCCACCATGGCTGTGAGCACCCTGAGCGTACCGGGCAGGGGTACGCCACTGCCTGAGCCGACATGTGGATTTACTGAGGCATGGCGGGGTGGCTGCCGGGCAGGTACCCCTGGGTAAGGGTGTGCAATTGGGGTAACCCCCAGTACCACGCTGCCATCCCCACGATGGACCTGATCCTCCCACTTCCCTCCTCTAATCAGTGGCATCCACCATGGGGACCTCCCAGCCTGAGCCCAGCTGCCCAAAGTGTGCCCCTTTGCCCGAGTGTCACAGATGCCCTGGGGAGCAGGAGCATTCCCCTGCCCTGGTATGGAGCTGGTTTGGGGCTGTCATAATGTGCCCATCGCAGGCACATGGGACCCTCGTAGGAAAAGCCCTGAGCGGCTGGAGCGGAGCGCAGGCAGCTGCCATGTTGGCATCTGCCACCAGCACAGGGCACCATGGCTGGGGTGGGCATCAAAGCGTGGCAGCCCCCTCCGGAGCAGCCGCTCCTCTCGCAGCCCAAGATCTGATTTCACCCATTTCTTCTCCCCGGGATGGATCATTCCCATGCCAGCGCCCATTGCTGGCGCTATGTGTGTATTAAAGGGCATGAGAAGAGTTATCACCCAAAAATGTTCAGTAATTTTTGCAAAGTGCTGGGAAAGGTGCAGTGGAGGGTGCAAATGGCCCCACTGCTTTCCTCTTGTGGCATAGGGGCATTGCGGCAGTGTTGGGGTAGCAACATATCAGGGCTGCCATGCCATGGCTCGTGCCACAGCTTGAGCTGAGGGTGCCTTTGCCACAGCAGCAAGCATCCACCCTTTCAACTGTCCCCTCTTTCCCCGCACCAGAAAAATCAGTTTAGGTTTATCAGGCAATCCTTAGCTGGCTGTGCTTGGTAGTTACCAGCATTTATTTTATTTCTCTGTGGTTTCAGGGCTGGAGAAGGTGGTGAAGTGCTTTCATTTTTCTTATACAGCACTAATACTCTTCCACTTTTGTCTTTGGGAGGACAGAAACCAAAAAGGAACGCAGAAATCAAAATAACCATTGGCATGGGTGCTTCTCAATAGTAAACAGAGGCAGATCTCTGGCCTCTACTTATTAACCAGCTTGGACCCCAAATCTCTTTTGGATGGGATGAGTGAAGAAGGGGACTCAGGGGACATGTGAAGGACTGGCAGCAGCCGGGTGGACATTAGCTTTCATTTGGACATTAGGAAAATTCACAGAAAGGATTGTCAGGCTCTGGAATGGGCTGCCCAGGGAGGCGGTCGAGTCCCCATCCCTGGAGGTATTTAAAAGAAGGATAGATGAGGTGCTTAGGGACATGGTTTAGAGGTGGGATGGCAGTGTTAGGTTAACAGTTGGACTTGATGATCTTAAAAGTCTTTTCCAACCTAGACAATTCTATGACTTCTCTGCGTGGAGGTGCTGCCGCCTGGGCGAGCCCTAAAAGCAGAGCGGAGATGTTCTCCTTGGCATCCAGTTGTGCCACTCACAGCCTGCTTGGCAGCCGCAGTTTCAAGCCTTGCTCAGCCCCACCTGTCACAGATACAAATGCTCCTTGGGGTGTCCCCGTGCATGGCTTTGTGGGGGGCTTGGGGCTGCGTTGGTGGGGTGGCCGGAGGGCGACTGAGCAGCCCAGTCCTCATCACCTTCCCAGTGGCTTGGCCGGGGCCATCTGGAGGAGAGAGCCTTCTCTCCAATTACTTGCATCAGGTTTTTGCCTGCGACTGGAGCTCTCTAAGGGGAGTCTCAGGAGGAATTAACATCCAAGAAGGAGCGCTGTTCTCCTCTGGGTACCTAAGCACCATTTACTACAAATAATAATAATAATCAAGGTGGGAGGAAGCTTATTTAGTCCTGTGAGCACCTGCATGATGTTAGAAATGTGCCTCCTTTCCAGTGGAACTGGGTAACGCAAGACTGATGAACATCCTATCAGCATAATAGGCTTCTCCTAATCTAATTGAAAACAATTAGTGGAGCTCCAGCAATCAAATCAGATGCTGAATTGAAAAACCCTGATGGGATTCTCTTGAAAAATAACGATGGTAATGAATAAAGGATGGGGGACACCTGCAGCATCCTAATAAAATGTGGGTCAGCTCAGAGATGCAGGACCTTTTATAAGAAGCAAAATAAGTATTGATACTGTTTCTGCCTTAATCTAATGTTTCTGGAGGCAGGGTTTGGCATGAATGTTAATAATGTTTGTCTCTTTAGACAGGGCTTTTCATCCACCATCCTTTTACAAGGGAGAGCAGATTTATTATCCTCATTCTACAGCTGGAAAGGGAGGGAAAGAAAAGGAAAGCAGCTCCTGCGGCTGAGCGGGGCTTGAGGAGGGAGGAGCAGATGATGCCCCTGACTCTGAGTCCGTGCCCTAGGCACCAAGATCTTGAGAGATAGGTTGTAATTCCTGGACTAAACATGGTGTGGCTTACACTTACAATGACTTGTTCAGTAGAGATTAAAGCAGCAAAGGGTTTACCTAAGTCCAGAGGAGTGTTGTGGAAGATGAAGACACTTGGTTAATGAATATCTGGAAACCAGGTGGCCTATTTTGTGTGCTATAGAGGTTTACATCCAGTCACAGTCTCTTCTGTAAATTAAAAATTGCCTGAAAATTCTCTTTTCTAATCCCATGCTCATACTGTTTGTATCCTCGTGCTGTTTTCTTTACAAGCGTGTTTTGTTTGAAGTCCTGCAGTTATCTGATGCTACGTGTATGCCAATTTATTTGGTTTAGTAGTTAAGGTCTTTCTTTGCCCAGAATAGCTTAGGGATAGCAAAGGCGTAGACAGGAGTGATATTTGCTCATCTGGCTGTGATGTGTTTTGCCTGATTGACCCATCTCATTCCCACTGTCTCCAGGACGGGGTTCCGAAGCTCTTCAGAGAAACTGTTAGTGAGATTTCTGCATGTTCTCATGAGTCTCTTTTTGTTCTGTCCTGGATTTAAGCCTCACTAGTTTTGCCCAGGTCAGGAGGTGGTACCCACCTTGGGCTACGTGTCTCTGAGAGTGTGGGATACATGCAAATATTTGGGGAAGCAAGAGCATCCAACCTCCATCAGCGAGTCGTTCCTACTCCCTGTCACTGATCCATAGTGTCTCCCAGTACCCAGATCACTACTTGTAGAAAGGGCTTGAGTGATGTGACATCCCTCTCTGACACCTGTAATTACCTCTAAAGGTTTTGTCAGGTCGTTACTCCACACTGGTGCTGGGGAGCGGTGTAACACTGAGCGGTGCTCTCCCCGGCTGTATTATGCAGGAGGGCAAGTGAGGTGATCATAATTGTTGCTTCGGCCTTTAAAAATCTGTCAAGCCATGAATATTTCATGAAACACTTTGGTTGGTGTGTTGGCACACAAGAAATAAAGTATCCATTATTACTGGGGTAGAGCTGGCCAGAAATTTTCCAGCAGAATTGGTTTTTGTCAATAATTACTCAGTCAACAGTACATTTTCCTGGAGTGTGTTTATTTTTGTCAGAATTGTCAATGAAAGATTATCTAAACATACGCTCTGAGAAGCCAAGGTGCCTCGTTGCATCTTTGTCTTTTCACCTCCTCTAATAAATCAACAATATTAGGCATTTCTTTTTCAAGGAAACGTTGACTTTTTTTCATTCCAGCTCAGACCAGAAGGGAGGTTTGAATCACACAGCTGCAGGGCAAACGCCAGCGCATGGCTCATCCCACCAGGCTACTGTTCCAGGGCAAGGCAGGGCTGGGGACCGATGGATGCCGTGCTGATAGAGAGGAACCGTAACAGCCCGGTGATGTGTGAAGCAGTGTTCTAAGCCCCCCCTCATCAATGCTTTTTCTACCAAGAAGCAAGGCAAGAGCTTCTCAACTACATACTCCATCAGATAGCCCGTCTCCTGCAGGTGGTAGGCTGGAGGCATTTTGAATGTGATTTACATAAATCGCGTCTTTTCCTCCTCCTCCTCATTATGGATTGCAGTCTCAGAGATTGCTGGCAGCGTGCTGGTTTCAGAGTGTATTTTATACCTCCAGCAGACATGCTGGGAAATATATGGAGGTAGCAAAGCCGCACTGGATTTCGGTGTGCATGTAATAAGAATGAGGAATGACCTGCTGTTTGTTGCAGGAAAACTTATGGGCCTGTGTGTGATGCAAAGGCTTCAGAAGTCAATAATCTTGGCATACTTGGGTTGCACTTTGGGACAAATAAGTGGTGAGAAAATAACTGTTGATAGATATGAAAGGGAGCTTGAAAAAAAGAAATGGGCAAGCTCTGGGAAGGGACTCGGGGCGTTGGCATTTCCAAGGCTGTGGGCAAAGGTGGTTGTCCTGGGAATTAGCAGCAGTTTGTGTGTGAAGTGTGGCTCCTTGGCTGGCTGCCACCTGGCACAGCAGGATTGGGAGGTACCGGGACTCAAATCCTGCTTGTGTTTCACACCCGTGGGCTGTTTCACACTCTGGTGGGCAAGACTGGCTCAGTACATCCAGAGGACCCACATTCAGTCTCTGAAATCCTCATAGCTCTGGAACCGATGTGATTCAGAAACTTAAATGCGCATCTAAAAAGCATGCAGGTGCACTTTGGAGGTGCGCTGAGAGCTCCAGAGGCCTCACCGAGGCTCTGTGACGCACCAGGCACCTGCGGAGCCCTTCCTGGTGGCCCTCAGAGAAGACCTTTTGTACTATTGTCCTACCTTCTTTTTTGCTCTCTTTATTTCAGAGTTCGCACCTTCCCAAAAGAGTCCCACCTGGGCCACGACACAGTCCGAGCCCTGATGTACTACGCCCTGAAGGTCTGGAGCGACATTACCCCCCTGAATTTCCACGAAGTGGCAGGTAACAACGCCGACATCCAGATAGACTTCTCCAAGGCAGATCACAACGATGGCTATCCCTTTGATGGACCTGGGGGGACAGTGGCACATGCTTTCTTCCCTGGAGACCATCACACGGCAGGAGACACTCATTTTGACGATGATGAGTATTGGACCTTCCGATCATCAGGTATGTCAGGGTGGGAGAGCTGCAGCCGAATGCATGTGCTCCCAGCTTCCCTCTTCTGTGCTGGTGCCTATACTGGTTTAGTCTCTGCTACGCCTTCACCCCAGGCTGGCAGGTCCCAACACCTTCTTCTGGTTCCCCATTCAGCCTTGCTAGTGAAACAACAGTCACCAGCATCAAGAATCTTCTATGTTCCTGGAAGCCTCAATGATATCTCCTTGATTCTCCCCATAGTGTCGGCAGTTGCAGAGCCCACCTCCAGTCCCCATCTCTTCTGGGACGTGGAAGGTCACGGATTGGGTGTGTGGCTGTTTGGGCTTTTGGATGGGGCCTGTGTTCTCTGACTTAGCCATCTTTTGGGTGGCTTCATTGCTATGTGCCCTGGTTTCCTATTTTTAAAGCATATTTATTAGCTGACCTGGAAACGGCTCTGTGGTCTGCAGGGAAAAAGCCCCCTGTGAATGCTAGATTTTTCCTGCCATCTCATGTCCATTACCTGACATCACGATGGTTACAGGGGTTTTTTCTTTCATTTTGTCTCATCTGGTTAGAGCAGAGTTTTAATAAGCAGAGGGACTTTCAGAAGCGAGTGTTCCTCAGCTGTGCAAGCCATCCGTGGGGATCAGGTCCCCAGCCTTCATGTTGGGTATAGTTTGACAGTCAACAGCTGCTAATTTGTCACGCCACCTCCTCTGCCAGCCTCCCAGAGGGCTCCTGTTGCCTCAACTTAATGATTTTGTTTAGACCTAATCATCATCTCTGAAACCAGCTATACCTTCTTTCTCCCCACCCTTCCCTTCCCTTCCCACCGGTTGACCTCCATCCATCCCTGCTGAGTGTTCATGGGCAGGAGCATTCACCAGACACACTGGAGGAGGTCTGGGGTTAAGGCTAGAGATCTGGACAGGCTGATTCTTCAGAATTCAACCTGCTCCTTGGTTCATGATGCTGTGCAACCCCAACCGATGTCTTATGGGGAAGAAAAAAAAGCAGCAGCTCTGCTTTGCAGATTACAGGGCAGAGGCAAGTGCTGAGGTCTGGTAGCTGCTGTAGCAGATGTTATGTGATGAAGTAAGGAGTGGTGCCTGTTTCATAGCTGGAGGTTGGGAACACTCGTGGTGAAACAGGCTTGCGTGGAGGAGCAGGCTCAGGGCTGGCAGCCCCGCAGGGAGGATCCCTCCACGCATCGCTGAGGGACGAGGGGATGAGCCTGACGGCGAGGAAGCTGCCCTCTATTTTGAAGGTCTTGGAGCTATCCGAGCTTCATCTTTTATTTATTTTGTTCTTCCTAGTGATTCAAAAATAACAACTTGGTAGGTGATATAAAAATATCCCCAAGGTTGTCAGTTTGGCATTAAAATGTCAGAAAGCATATGTCTTGTTCTCTCCTAGTGCCAGGAAAAACAGCACAGGTTATAAAAATCCCAGCTGTTTACAGACACTGTAAATAACAGTCAAGGAAAAAGCAAAATTCAGCAAAAATATCCCCTCCCAACACCCCGAGCCTGGTGAGGAGCGCAAAGGACTCTGCAGGATCAGCCACGGCTGCTTCTGCCCAACATCTCCTTCAGCCCCGAGCATGGCACGGGGAACGTGGGGTTCCTCTGAGCTCCACGTGGACCTCAGCTTTCCAGACTCACTGCCTTTTATTACAACGCTTGCAGCCATCATCTTTGTAAGAACCCTACTTAAAATCCTTGCCACCCTCTGGTATTGCTCTGCAGGGCATTGCTGCCCCAGCGAGGGGTGGCAACTGCACGGGTGCTTCGCCCAGCTGGCCTGGAGCTGGGTGGTGGGAATGCACCAAGCAGGATCAGTCCCCTGTGGCTCCTGAGGGGAGCTCTTCATTTGCTTTGGGAACAGTGGTGGAGGTTTGGAAGCAGACGTTAACCCCTCTTGAGATCTAACCTGAGTGTCTGAGGCTCTGGAGAGGACCCTTCGTTGGAAGGATGGGTCTGTGTGTGGGTGCAGTGCAAGGCACTAGGGGTTGGATTGCAAATAAGGCAATTTTGGGAAAGAGAACAGAGTAGAGAGAGCCCAACTGAGGAAAAAAATCATCAGAAGAGGTACCAATGTTCAGTAAAGGCTCCCTGATGCCTGGTGTGGTGTGTGAGGATGAAAGTTTCTACAGGAGCAGACCCTGGAGCTGCAGCCCCACCAGCACAAGGTGTGGAAGAGGAGAAGATGGGCAGGTCCTCTGGAAACAAGCTGAATGTGGTCACTTGCCCCTTCTGCCATTCCCCATCAGGGCAGTGGTTAGATGGAGCAGGGTTGGTGGCTGATGAGCAGGTGAACAGTTCTGCGTTTGTATGCATGCAGGAAGGTGTTCGTGGTGGATTTGGCCAGGGTGGCAGCCTGCAATGCCAGCATCATGTAGGCAGGGAAAGCCCAGCCAAGCAGTGGAGCACTGTGGGCCAGGCAGGCACTGCCCGGCACTCGCTGGTTCCTTGGCACGTGGCTTTGCTCGTTATCGCAGGCATTGACACAGTTCTGGCTAGCGGCTGCAGAAATTTGGTGTTCTGGGCACCACAAAGACTGCGTCTGCAGCTGCTGCAGGGCAGGCGTGAGACAGCGGAGACAACTGCTCCGGCCCAGCTCCTGCACCGCCAGTTGGCAGAGATGATGGGTGGTTGTGTGGGGTCACTGTCTCAGCTGTTTGCTCAGGTGCCATCAGTGGTCTGGGAATAAGGGGGGCAATCCCCAAGCCTGTGTGGGGCTGAGGAATCACACTGCAGGCTGATGGCTGGCTTTCTTCCCATTTTCATATGATAGACTTCAGTCTCCTTTTTCCAACAGGAGAAAAATTTTGTTTTCAAACTTCACCTTTTCCAAAGGTTGTCTTTTTCCCAGTTTATCCAACGTCTGCCTTTACTTTCTCTCACAGACCTTACAGCCCACCCAAACCCCCAAAATACAATCAGCATGTAGTGACTTTCATTTCAGTTTTATCTTTATTTCCAGATGCTCATGGGATGGACCTATTTGCTGTAGCCATCCATGAGTTTGGCCATGCCATTGGCTTGACCCACATCGCTGCCATAGAGTCTATCATGAGACCCTACTACCAAGGTCCAGTGGGGGATCCTCTGAAGTATGACCTCCCTTATGAGGACAAAGTCCGAATCTGGCAACTCTACGGTAAGTTTGTGTCCCTCACCTGGCTACGGCCCATTTCTGCCTTAGCCCATGCTGGAATAGCTGTTTTCTGGGGTGAGTGGAGCTGGCGGGGAGGATGGTGTACCCCTCTACTGCTTTCTTGTCTTTACACGTAGGAGTCAGGGAATCTGTGTCCCCCACAGCCAAACCTGAAGTAAGCAAAACTGATGACCATCCTATCCTGCCAGAGCTGCCAGAGAACCACTCCACTGTCCCGTAAGTCAAGTTCGTTTCTTTTCAGCTGTCACCAATGTTCCTGCAAGGGACGTGCAGTAGTGAAGCTCCACTTAAGCATCCATATTTTGCCTGCTCACTCTGGCTTCAGTATTTCCCTCTGGACTTCTTGTCTTCTGCAAAACACACACACCAAGTGCCCCTTCTTCATCGCCTCTCCTGATCATTTCCTGCATACGCTGTTGCTTTTTTCAAGCAGTTATATGTGGAGACTGGCCAGCCAGCCCACAAATGAAGTGGTTAAGAGGAGGAACAAGTGATAGTTGCTATCTATCCCTTAGCTAATTTTTATCATTCAAGGCATGTCCAGAAATTCTGTATCATCTTGGAGTGTTTGCATTTCCCTAAGACTCAAAATTTTACTCATGTTAATGGAAATTTTTCCCCTTAACCCTTAGGTCAACTCATCCTTGCTGAAATTTTAATCAAACTTCCTCTGCAGTATCCTGAATTGTGCAAGCATAACTTACCTAAAGCTTTCCACAGTGAGGAACTCCCTAATGTACCTGTGGGGGCAAATACTGGAGCAAGCGGACTGATAGTCTGACTCCAACACAGGTTTGCGTTGGCAAAGGACTGCTTATGCTGAGTGTCATCAAGCAACCAGCCTGCCCTCATTAAGGGAAATTCTGGATCTATCTCATTAATAAACGTTGGAGTTACCAAGCTGTGTTACTACCAGGGCAGCAGGACGTTAAGAGGGGGCACTGAACAAAAAGGCAGGAGTTCATAGTCGCACACATTTTTGCCAGATACCAGGAGCACTCCAAGTGGAGCAGGTCACCTTCACCTCCTGGTCTGCCCCCATCTGGAGCGTGACCTTGAAGAAGTCGCTTCACCTCTCTGTGCCTCAATGCCCCATCTGCAAAGAGGGGATAACAGGATTGAAGCGCAAACAGTTGGATTATTCCTACAGTAATGAGACCAAGAAGAATCTAATCTTGAAAAAATATCCCTGTGATGCAGTTACTTTTACCACCTCCGTGCCTCCTCCACCCCACTTTGCCCTGCTTGGTGTGATGCCTGCAGCACAGAGGCGTGCGTACTGGCTCTTGGTGGAGGTGTCCCAGCTGCCAGGGGTTGCAGAAAGGCTATGAGGGTCCTAGGGGACCCTTTTTTGTGAACATGCCAAATGCCATTAGTTATCTTTCTTCCCATGTAGCTTCTAACAGAGGTGGTCCACAAGGCTCTGTATGGTCGTGTTCTGGCCTAGTAACGTGAGAGCTTTTCCCCCTGCTGCTGTAGACCGTTGTCCCGCACCGGCGGCAGGAGGAGCAGGACACTTGTTCATGCCAACCCCTTCTTCCTGCCCTGTGTGTGACTGGGAGGGTGGACGGGGTTCACCTCCACATCTGTTGTTTTGTGCCCCAAGAGGGCTGTGAAGCTGGTGCTGGCAGCCAGCACAACTCTTCTATCACTAAATTAGATTTATGCTTCCCTGTCACCCACAGCAGCTTTTCTGTGCGTGTTCCCAGCACCTTCTCCTTGTCCTCCATCAATCATCATTTCTCACATGGGCTTTGTAGCGCTTTTGGTCCTTCATACTCCCTGCCTTTCCCACCCACCGTGTTAAAAGCAGCTCAGTATCTCAGCTGTGACTTGCCAGGTGGCTTTCACCACGTACCGCATGGCATCATCTCGCACGTGGCATTGTCTCTGTGTTCGGTCTCATCTGCTTTCTGCTTTGCAGCTCTATCACCTCTCAGCGGCATTTCAGAGCTCAGCCTTGGAGTAGCAACATCCCCAGCCACTGGAGTGAGATGCTGCTTGGCTTTTATCCACCACATGTCCTGCTGCCCGGGGGCACCCGGCCAAGCTGCGCTGTGCCACCGGGGAGCGGGAAGCCAGCTCTGCCCTCACCAGTTACGTTAGCTGGTAGATGTAGAGCATGTCCTCATTTGACTCCCAGCGCAGGTCTCCAGCAGCCCGGGGTGTGTGTCTGCCACAAAGCTGTCTCCAGGCTGAGGGTTGCCCGTGCTCGCCTTGGAAATCCCTGTGCACGTGGCTGGGTCTGAGCGTGAGGAACAACAGATGGGCGCAGCCTGTGGTCTTCTGCTGGGGGCAAGGGATCTGTGGTCCATGGGATGGGGCACACCAAGGAGGACACAGCCCCTCGCTGCCCACCTGGGCAGTGCTCACCTGGGCATCTCTCCACAGGCTCAGGCGGGACGTGCCCAACAGATGCAACACTCACTTTGATGCAGTGGCCCAGATCCGGGGAGAGGCTTTCTTCTTCAAAGGTAAGATCCCGCTGCTGGCGGTCTCTGTGTGCATCACCCTGCGGTGATGTTGGTGTGACAGACGGGCTGGGACAGGTGGCGAGGATAAGCTGGCTCGGGGTTTGCAAACCCATGCAGGCATCTCTTGTGACGCTGACTTCTTTTGGCTCACATCAAAGGGCTTAGATCTTTAATCAGCCTACTGAGGCTGAGGATGCATGATAAGGAAATTTTAATGGAGAATCCTGCCTCTGGTGTGGAAGGCCTGTCTTGGCGCAGCGGAGGAGGTCCCCACGCAGCCGATGGCAGGTTGGGGGTCTGGCGTGTGGTTAGGAAGGAGAGACCGGTGGAGACAAACCCACATCACCGTGGTGCGTGGCCGGTGTGGTGCCCACGAGGGACACGTGTCCCAGTGCCAGGGCAGGTCCGTGCCCACCTGGCCGCCCAGGAGCAGGGGTTTAACGCTTTCCTCGGAAGCAGTCGGGCTGGCAACGATCTAGCGCAGTGCTTTGTACCACGCCCTGACCCACTGCAGCACACTGCCAGAGTGAAGAACTAAAATCTGATACTTGCGCCATCGAAGTCGAAATCTGGGTCGAGCGAGGATGAGCAGAGCAACAACAGCTCTCCGCTGCTTTTTTACTGGATGCCTCCGACTTTCCTTTCCTCCCACGCTTCACCTTCACTATCGCTGCTTGCTGTGCATTGCTCAGACAACATGTACGCGACTGCAGAGCTATCTGGTTCTGTGTCAGCAAATACTTGCTGGCAGTGTGTCCCCGGGGTGCCTGGCTGTCGATAAGGATCCCATCGGTGCCTTCTCAGCTGTACAGAGCCCCTCTAGGCTGGATTCCATGGGTTTTCTTTTTCAACTTTCCAAGATGGAAAAATGCCCACTGAGCACTTCTTTCCATCCCTGGCTACCGCTTGGCCACCCCAAAGCCATCCAGCAGGGAAGCAGAAGCATTTTCCCCCCAGGGATCAGCAGCAGTGTCCGGGCACGTATAACCCATCTGGGTATCACAGTGCGAGTCTGGGGTAGCAGGCAAGAATGGCAAAAGGGCTCTGGAGAATTTGATGTCATCTGTGCCCTTGGGAGCACAATACGGAGGCTGTTCCCCTGCGATATTCATTCAGATACCAGCTCCAAAAAGCCACAGCGAAGAAGGGAAAATAAGAGACAAGAACTGGTGTCCAGGATAAAGGGTTGTCTGTCTTTCAGAGGGAGGGGGGGGAAAAAGATGAAAACTAAAGAGAAATCCATCATGGTGTCTATTTTTGGATATATTTATTGTGGGCCAAAATGCAAATGTGAAGAGCACAGTGTCAGTGGGTGCCAGCTGCACGGCTGCCTCTGGAGCCCAGCACCTCCCTTGGAGCCCCCATCGCTGCCACCCAGGTGTCCTGGGCACCAAGGAGCAGGGATGTCACCTCTTGAGCAGGATTTTAATGACCTCCAGTGGTGAGCTCCCTCCATTGATGGACATTATGTTCTGAGCCGGTCCGGCTGGCTCTTCAGCTGGAGAGCAGCCTCTCCCACCATGAAGACACCGGGATCGAAACTCCCCAGGGCTCCCTGGCTTGTTGCATTGAAGGCAACGGTGGGTTCTTCGCACTTTGGGAACACCGCTTGCTTTGATTTAGGTGCCTCGCTACAGACTCCTGAAGTTTTAAAACAACTTTGGCCTGTGCATGTGTTTGCATGGGGCGTGCAGCAGTCTTGCCAGAGGCAACCGAAGTATGGAGAATGCGGTACACAGCTGGGATCAAAATCACCTGGTATTAAAGAAAGCAATTGCCTCATCCCACCATCCATATAAAATGAGACACTCGGGACGGCAGGACTTTACACTTGGCTTTCATCCTGCTCAGTTTGCCAGCTCAGAAGGTGGTTTTAAATCAAGCTTTTCAAACAAACACAGGGTTGTTTGGGGCTTTTTTTGTCATTTTATTATATTTCTGCATGCTAATGGCAGTAATTCCCCCACAGATCTGGCTTTGGCTGATGATCGTCCAGGCAACTGCAGCACTTTGGTGGCCAAGCAGGCTTCGCCATAACAAAACATGATCACGGGCACGCTGGGGCTGTCATGTTAAGAATTCCTTGCTACTTAATTGCTATGTTTTTTTGTTTTTTCCTGATAGCTTATAAAAATACCTGACTAAACTAACCAGCAGCCCAGGCTATGCCTGACTTTGAGGGTAGATGTAAAGCTTGCTTGCTGCAGTTGCGCACCCGTTGAGCCCATCGCTGGCAAAGGGTTGAAATGTCAAAAGTACTGGGGCTTCCCTCCTTGTCTCCAATGAGCCCAGGGTGCTTGGAAGTTCAGATACTTGTCTGCTAAAGAAGGAATTATGTCAAGCTGTATTTCTTGTTAAAAAAGTGAAAATCTGGCTGTGTCTAGTGCCTTGCTAATTAGAGATGCAGAGATCATCTTTATTTAATTTTGTGGGTTTTCCATTGATGTACAATGTCCACCAAATTTGAATCCTGTTTTTTTTCTAACGTTCTTAAAACAAATCTGTAATTATGGCAATTTCTACCACATTTGAATGTATTATTCATTTGTGGGTTTCAGTCAGATAGAGCAAATATGCAAACTGGAGCAGAAGGACAAGAACATGATATAAATCCTTATAATTAGAACACACACACCCCTTTCTGCAGATGTTTAAGTGTTAGAGATTCACCTCCTGCATTATTAGGCTAAGATCCAATTTCCATAAAATTTTAAAAGACGGTGTCACAGTCTGCCGGCTCTGGAGAAAGGGCTGAGCATCTTGAATACAAATGTGACGACGCATCTTTAGTTTCTGTTGCTTATCCCCCCTCGGGAGTCCATGCAAGAGAAGATGTAAATAGCATGCAATAATTTCTAAGAGGCAATAACAAATATAAGACAAAAGTTGAGAGATGGCTCTTGGACATCTTGCTCCGGCTCAGATCTCACTGTGTGAAGCTCTCCAAGGGAAATGCAGCACCAAGCACGCTGCAAAAACTTGAGCTGAGAATCCCTGACATGGCACAGGGCTTTGAGTGGCCCCTAAAATCATTAAGGCTCCCTGGGAAATGCCACGTAAGGCTTCTTCGGCAGGAGAAAGCTTGGCATCCTTCCCACAGCAGACAAACCGTTTCCTTTTCCATTACCCAAAGTACTCCAGAAATACCCCAAGCCAAACCCTTTTCTAGCTGGGGCAGAGTTGCTGCAGATGCTGGAAGTGTGTCTGCTTACAGCATTTGGCCCCTAGGAGCACCAAAGAACTGAGGTCCCCTGCTTATCCTCTACCTTGAGATGGTATCAAACTCCTTAATTGTGCCTCCTTCCCCCCCTCAACCCCTTCCAGTTTTATTAATATAGTTTCCTCCTCCTCTGTTTTCTTACTCCCTTTTTTCATTAAAAAACCCCTCTGATATTGCTGCGCTTCATCGTAACATCACACACATTTCTAAATATGAAAGCAGCTCGGCACCCTGTGCGCAGAAGCTGGGGGTGCTCTGGGAGAGGAGAGGCAGGCACGTTTCTTTGGAGGCTCTCGCTAAAGGCTGCTGGTACCTGGTGCAGCTTCAGCCACCGCCCGGTCTGGCCGGCTCCTGGGAGGTCCCGTGCAGAGCAGCAAGGGAGGAGATGAAAGGCTCCGGCTCAACGGTGCAGCTTCACACCGAGGGCAGGAGTATAACTCCAGTGCAATGTCCAGAGGATTATTTTGATCCCCCAGAAGGGGATTTCTTCTAATGGCAGCCAGGAATAGAAAGTGTAGCAGCTGCTGCTGGAAAGCGGGACGCCTGTAACTCGCATCTCCCATCTCACGCGCTTTGCTTTCTGCTGCTGCCACGCGCCCGGCGCTCATCGCCCCGGAAAAGGTGGGTTGCAGTGTGGTTCAATAATGTCCAGTCTGTTCCTCCAGGCAAGTACTTCTGGAGACTGACTCGCAATAAGCACTTGGTCTCCCTCCAGCCGGCTCAGATCCACCGTTTCTGGCGGGGCTTGCCACTCAACCTGGACAGCCTGGACGCCGTCTACGAGAGAACCAGCGACCACAAGATCGTCTTCTTCAAAGGTGAGAGTGAATGCAGTGCTGGAGGCAGCACACGTGTTTCCCTCTGCATAGATCCTGGTGCCGAGGTACCTTAGCAGAGTTTTGACCTTTCCTGCAGGCAGGAGACATCAGCGTCAGCCGCTGAGCATCTCCCAGGGCAGGTCCGAGATCTGCTGTCTATGCGAGGCCAGGAGAAACCAGCTTGTAGGAAGGGCAGGCAAGAAGTAGCAGTCGTGTTCCCCAGAAAATGAGGGAAATGTCATTGAAGAAAATCTTCAGCCAAACCGAACTGACGTCTTCACTTTTCAAGAACAGAATAAAAGTAGTACCTACCCATGCACACACTTTACAGGTCTTGTGTTCCTTCTTCAGCCTTTTCTCTTGTTAGTATTTGTTGCTGAGAAGTGAAGAAGCTGCAGAGGAGACAAAAATGAAAACCCGAAGACCTTGGTTTTGATAATTACATTCCTGTTACTATTTTTTTTTTAAATAGGTATTATAATATTATTTTTTTTTTTTTTTTTAAAAAAAGAAAAACATCTCACAGGTTTCTTTCAGAAGAACGGGAGGAAAGAGGTTAGCTCGTAGTTCCTACACAAATGTCCAAGTCCCCTGTGAGCCGTCCCTCCATGCTGGTTAGGCATTTACCCATGTACTAAATGTCACCCAAGCCCCCAGCGGCACCAGCTCTTTCTGAATGGTCATGCACCTGAAGCACTAAAGGCGTCCCAGCCCTCCGTGCTCCCTGGAGTTTTGTCTCCCGACTGTTTTGCTCCGAGCACGGTGCAATTATAAGCTTCAGAAGTGCTGAACCCAGCGCTGCTGAAAGCAATGACTCGGTTTCAGTTCCTCCAGCGAGGAACTTTCCGCTCTGCCTTCCCGCTCATCCGGAGGGAATGGGGCCGGCTGGAGCACGGCAGCCCTCGTGCTGGGCACCAGACCCTCTCAGTCCGCTCTGCAGACCGCAGCGGTGCTCGCTCGCTGCCTTCCCTTCTCTCCCTGCTGGGGACGGACAGACCTCCAGCAGCTCAGGTCCAGGGGCTCCTCCTGGCTAAATTTGGCTTGTAAGGCCAAAATGACAGCTCTGCCACAGCCTTGCCCCTGCAAGGCGTAGCGCTCCATGGCCATGCATGATGTGTATGCTAGTCCTGCCTAGCTCCTAAGATTAAACTCAGGAATTTTCTTTCCAGCTATAAAATACTGCTTCATTCTCTCCCTCCAGTGCCGTTTCATTGATCTCTGGACAGAAACCAAAGCACACAAATTACCCCAGCCTCTAAGGTCCTGCTGTTGATATGTGGGCATGTGTTTAAGTGCCTCTGCAGATTTTCTAGAAAACTGAGAGAGGAAAAAGCCTGATCTTTAAAATAGGTTGTGTGATGCCCAAAAGGACACAGCAGGTTCACAAAGAGACATTGTACGAACAGAAAGACCGCCCAGATGGTTGGAGTATCACATAGGAATTGAGAGATCTGCGCTGGTTTTCTTGTTCCGAGTCTTCATATGACTGTGGGCCGGTCATGTTTTCATCTGAAAAAAAAACCCAAACCCTTATTGACATTTCTGTCCCAGGGTAGGGCCAGAGCAGGGCGGTGGTGGTGGCTCTGTAGAGAGCACTTGAAGAGCGGTGAGCTGCCCAGGTGGGATTTGTCCAGTCCCTGTGCATCCTCCTTACATCCCTTAAAATTCACAGGTCCTTCAGCCCAGCCGGCTCTAAAAAGTGCAGCGATTTCTCTTCCGAAGTGGGACTACACTTTGGTTCCCAGGAGTCAAATAGCAGGCAGAAAGTGCTCAACCTGCCCACAGCAGCTGTGTGTAACTTTCTGTTCCTTGCAGTTGGATAGCAGGCAGAAATCAAAGGGACAGAAACCCCAATGCCACCACCAAATACATAAGTGACAACTGAACTAATGCTGTCAGCGTGCTCGTGTCCCAGGATTGTCACGCCTGCAGGAGGGAAGCGGGGTTATGCTCCATGGGGAGCCTGGCACAAAAAAGGCAACTATTCAAAGACCGAGGTTCCTCACTGGGCTGCCGTCTTCCTGTCCCTGTCCTTCAGTGCCAGGAGAGAGCTCAGCCCTGAGGACTGTCACAGCGACAGATAACGAAACATAGGCTTGTCTGCGGGGGAATGCTGGGTTCGGCCATGAAACAAATGTGATTTTGCTCTGTGCTTCTTTCCTTTCTACAGGGGACAGGTACTGGGTCTTCAAAGACAATAACGTGGAGGAAGGATACCCACGGCCGATCTCGGACTTCGGTCTGCCACCGGGAGGAATTGACGCCGCTTTCTCCTGGGCCCACAATGACAAGACTTATTTCTTTAAGGACAATCTCTACTGGCGCTACGATGACCATGAGCGGAGGATGGATCCCGAGTACCCTTCAGAGATCATCCCGTGGAAGGGAATACCGAGCCCTTTAGATGATGCCATGAGGTGGTCAGATGGTGAGTCCATATGCCGGTTCAAAAAAACACAAGAAAAAAAAAAAAAAATCAGTGCTTCATTTGCACTTGAGCTATGGCCCCTTCTACTGTGCCTGCTGACATAAACTGCTCAGCCCCAGATGGGACGACGCTTTCTGGTGTCTGAAAGCTGGAGAGGGAGGTGGGCTTCCAGCCAGAGCTCCCCACGCTGCCCGTCAAAAGACATTGTCATTTCAAGCAGGCAACAAAAATATCCTGGGGACCTAATAATTTGATTTTATTAAAAGAGCACAGTCGGTGTTGCTTTGCAGCGATTTCTGTCCTAATATGTGCTGGTTTTGCTCTTCACTGAATTTGTTGTTGTTGGATTTTTAGCTAGATGTATGAGGATGTGGACAGAAAATATTTTTAAGGAGATGTTTTCCCCAGAGTTACGACTTGTTTCCCAGGGATGAGATTTCTCAGTGGTTTCTTCTCCCTGAAAAGACTACAAAAACTTTGTCACAGGAGGTATTTAAAACCAGCCGTTCGCTCACAGCAAGGCGGTGCTTCCAGGTTTTATTTACCAGCAACCTAACGGTGCAGTAGCAACCAATAAACCAGGCAGTGGGGTGGGAGATTTCCAGAGGGTTTTCAAACTGAATCCCTGAAGCTGTTGAGAGCGACTGGCCATCCATGTGGGCAGGAGTCCTCTGCGAGCATGGGACCTGCTTAGAGGATTCACAACCTCCCAGTTCAGAGTGGAAAAAATGAACCCAAGAGCAGAAGGTTCCCAGGGCCCTGCCAGGCTCAGGTTATTTACCTGAGCCCAGGGATAGCAGCACACACCCCAGGTCATTAACAGGTAGGTGAGGTCTTCTTCAGCCTTGCCATGCCTGGTACCAAGTCTGGCCACTGATGGCCACTGACAGATGTGTATGGTGCGTCCAGCTGTGCACTTATTAGGGCTTTTTGCCTGCACACCCTTGGCACCGGAGGGATGTGTCTGCTCTAGGACCCACCATAGAAGAGGCAATATCTCACCACCCGCCTCCCATCTGTCTGGTGGCTCCTGCCTGGTGTGAGAGATCCCGTCCAGGTGTAGCATCATCTCTTAGAGCATCCCACCAGCAGCCGCTGTGCTCCTGCAGTGAGAGAGGGCGCTGGCAACAGGCAGTGGTATCGCATCTGCCTCCGCTCCCTGGGGCTGGGGTGGGAGCGCTCCTCTGCTGCTCTGAGGGCTCCTGTGCCCTTTCCACTGGGAGAGTGCCCGTCGCCGCTCATCTTGCCTTTGGGTTTTGGTCTTTTCGCAGGTGCAAGTTACTTCTTCAGGGGCAAGGAGTACTGGAAAGTGCTGGACAGTGACCTGGAGGCCCAGCCTGGTTACCCCCAGTCCATCGCTAGAGACTGGCTGGTGTGCAGCAACATGCAGTCCGACTCCCCAGAAGCCGGCGGGAGCAGCAGGACTGGGGCACGCTCCAAGCCGGGGCAGCATGATGAGAGCCGCTCGGAAAACGGCTACGAGGTCTGCTCCTGCACCTCAGCCTCCCCGGCCCTCCGGGCTTGCCCTGTGCTCAGACTGGCAGCTGGGCTTGTGCTGGCGAGCGTGTGGACAGCAGCGCTGATGTCTGCAGCCCTATGACACCTCATCCCACCGCCGAGGCGACGCTGTGGTGCTCCAGGGAGGGGAGGCGGACGTGATCCCGCAATGCTGTTGCAAGCAGAAAAACATTCCTAGGAACATGCCAGTGAAGGGTTTGAATTCTCCATGAGAAATGAACAGTGATTTTTGTTTTGGTTTTGTTTTTTCTTTTTAATTTTAGTTTAAAGTTCTAATAACAGATTTTGAGTTCTGCACCTCCTTATTCCCCCATCCAGTTAAAGATGAGAGCAGCCTAATGTTGAATTTAGACATGTTCCATAGAAGTGTATTGCTCTGGATGTTTCATCACAGCAGATGAGGGAGGGGAGAGCCACTGGGGTTGGACGGGAACAGAAGAGATGCTGCTGAGGCAGATGGCAACGTCCCAGCGGAAAGGCAGCATGGCTGCGGGTGAGAGGTGGTAGTTATGTGCTGACACAACATACACATCCCATTGGATGTACTAGGTAGAAAGAAACTTTGGCTCCACTAAGATTAACTGCAAAGGTGATCATTTTACTGTCAGACCTGGTGTGGTCACTGATGTCTCGGTAACCTGTATCAGTTTCTACGGATCAGAAACACCTTTGCCTTCCCGAAGGCGGTGCAGCTTATCTTTGTATCCAAGTCCTTTGAATGGAACAATTTCTCTAATAAACCTTGGCTGCCTACACAGAGATCTCCCAGTCCTCTGCCAGACCGAGCCTGCCACCTGCAGTAAGGTGCTGACTGCAGAGGCTCGGGGGCAGCCACATGAGATGCAGTTACACCCACCGCCCCAGCCTGTTCCATCCGCATGAACTCCTGCTCTTGGAGTTCCTATTTCAGGTTGTTTTAACATTTTGGGAGGGATGAAGATGTATCGTGCTCATCCGTGCCTCTGTCATACCTGGCTGTGCTGCCGAGGGTGGGCCGAGGGGAGGAGGGACGCTGCGCATGCAGCCTCAAACTTCTCTTGATGCCTCTGCCAGGAGTTGGGGGCAACAGAAGCAAGGTCAAGCGCTGCATTAGAGTGTTCCTGGTTTGTTTTTGGTTTTTTTTCCCTCACTTCTGAGAGTCCTTGACAGTGGTGAGTGAGAACCTGTGCTAAGAACTGCCATAGAGATGTCGGCCAGGATCCTCCAGTCTGATGTTCTCAAGGGGTGTTAAAGGACATGGGCAGCAGCTGCAAGGGCACACGGTTCCTCTCTACCCTGCTTCGGTAAAGCTCCTACAGAAATGCCTCTCGCTGCCTCTGCCAGGGCCAGCTCCTGGGGAGACCCCACAGCAGGCAGGAACCCACAGGACCCACGGCTGCTGCCCTGGCCCCCGGGCCAGCCAGGGGGTTTGCCATGGGACCAGGTATAACAAAAAGCCCTCCGTCGTGAAGGAGAAGCACACAGTTGCCCCCAATAGAAAAAAGAGATCACCTTGAGTTTCCCTCTCTGCTGTTTGCATTTTTAAATAGTCCCAATCATTCACAGGGTGCAGCTATTTTCAAGACAATGTGCTACAGTGTGACTTTTACAGGGCGTGATTCAATGGAAACCTCCCATTAAATATCCTTTGAAAAAAAAGTACAAATCAAAAAAACCTCATGCTTAGCAGCTCCCTATGCCGAGCGAAGCTGCCCCTGGTGTTCTCACCACATCTGCCTTGCTCTGCTCAAAGCAGCTCCCCACCCCACCTCTGCCCACCAGGCCAGGCAGGGGCAGGGCGCTGGGAGTTGCCGTCATGGGAGATGGGATTTTTCCTTCGGTTCACATCGCTTTTCTTCCTTTTCCCTCTTGAATCGAGAAGACACGGCTTTTAGTGCTTGCTGGGGTGACACAGTGTGGATGTCAGCGTGTTATAGATTCCTCCTGGACACAAGGCCAGATAGGAGCACAGCATCTCTGGGAAGATGCCCTCTCTTTTTTTTTTCTTCTGGTTTTGGGTTGGATTTTGTTCTTCCTTCACAAAAGAAATATCCAGGAGCTGCACCTGAAGGATCAGAGGAGGCAGGGACGTGACTTGCACTGCTTCCATGGCTTCTCCAGCCCAACCAAGGAGCCTGTTGTGGTGACAAGGACCAGTGGCCCTGCAGCCATGCTGATGTGGTCACGGTTGTGCTGAGACCCATGCTATCGGGACGTCAAGTTAAATTAAGTTTATTTAACGTGAGGGGACTGTGATTTATAAATAAAGCCTGTGGGAAGGCTTTCAATATGCCCTTCTCTACTTCAGATGATGCATTTTGATGATCAGAAATGGAGCAGGAATCAGGGCTCCACTGCTGCCGGACAGTCCTCAGTGAGGATGGAGAAACGCTGCTGGCTCTGCCTGGTGTGCAGCTTGACCGATCCCCCAGCCACTGGCAAAGCCACCCTGCCGTTGCCATCAGCTCTGGATGCAGCCACAGGAGGCTTGAGCTTCCCAGGGATGAAAATGGGAGCCGGAGCATTTCCTGCTGGGGTCACCGGTTCAGCGCGGGGCTGGCTGGGCTGGGGCATCGGGAGCACAAAGACACCATTACAGCGAGCGTGCTGGTGCTCAGGGTGCTGCATCGGTCTCCCGTGGGGACACAGCAGTTCCACCAGGGTGAAGCAGTGTGGATCCATCGGTGAAAGGGTTTTGTGCTTTACAGAAACCCTGTGTCCAGCAGGGTGGGGAGCTCCGTGGCACCCGGGAGTGCTGTGAAGGCCCCAAGGCTCCCACAGTGTGCCTCTGCAGCCGCCCCTCCGAGCACAGCGTATTCGGAAACCCCTGGCCAGTTCCAACCGCATTTGCAGATCACTCATAGGGTAGAGGCAATAGGTGCAAATCACAACAAAAAACCTGCTACTTGGGTAACTTACTCTCTGGGTTTTTGCTCCAAAGCCAGGCTCACCGCCTGTTCTGGGTCGGGGAAGGACGAGCAGTGCCTCTGAGAGGGGCTGGCGGGGGTGCACGGCCAAGGAACGGCAAACATGTGGGTGGGCTGGGGGCTGCACTGCTGCCGGGGCCGCACCACTACCGGGGCTGCAGACCCCTCTCCCGGGGCACAGAGGAGGTTGGAGGCAGCAAGGCCAGGTCTGGGCGAGCGGTAGCGTGGGCGTCCCCGGTGCAGTGGCAGGACAGCAGGCAGCCACAGCCCCCGAGAACTCTGCCTGCAGGGCCACAGTCGTGCTTCCTAGCAGCTTAAAAATAAGAATGTAAGGTATAAATGCAGTCTCTGTACTCCAAAACATTGCTGATGCTCTGCTGCCAGGCTCCCTGGCACCATCCCTGTGCCTGGATTCCTCTGGTCCTGCCCAGAGTCCCTGGGCTGGCTTGGACGGGGCTCTGAGCAACCTGATCTAGTTAACAGTGTCCCTGCTCACTGCAGGGGGTTTGGACTAGATGACCTCTAGGGGTCCCTTCCAACCTGAAACCTTCTATGATTCTATGATTCTCCTCCACAGCAACAGCCTTAGTCTTAGCTGGGAAAGTCCTCTCCACCCCCTGAAAAAATAACCCAAGCATCATATTGCTATTGCATATTGCCCAGGCTGGATATTATCCGACTATTTAAATTCTCAGAGGATTTTGTGAGGTCATTTCAGAGTCGAAATACTCCTTCTGTGTAATAGGAGGGATGGGAATTTAAGGGGGGGAAGGGGGACACCAGCCATCTGAATCCATGAGTATTTAAAGCTGAAACCCTGAGTTTACGGCAGCTGTGCCTGGGGCTGGCTCCAGGGCCCCAGTCAAGGTTTTTCCTGGCTCTCACTCCCACCATCCCCAGGCTGTGCCAGCCCTTGAGACCTTTTCTGTTTTGACACCTATAAAGAAAAGTAGAAGGGAAAAAAAAAAAAAAAAAAGATTTGGGTGGGCAGGAGCAGTTTTCAAATGAGAAAGCCATGGCAATGCCTGAACTTAAAAAAATTAATAACAAGTCATCTCATACAAGCCCTGGGAATTAACAGCCTGAGAAACACAATAAAGTTGTTGAGAAGAGACTCATCTTTACTCACTGACTCAAACCATAAGGCAGGCGTGTGTGCTACAAAAGGTTCCCACCTCCTATAGCCCCCTTAGAGCTGAGGGGAAGACTCCCAGCCCTTACACCAAAAGGCTTTCCTAAAATGGGACTTTCTGATATATTAAGAGTGGCATTTCTCTCCTCAACCCCCAGTTCCACCAGAAGATGCCCTTGCACAGCTGTGGGCCAGGAGAGCAGGTGGTGGGGATCAGCCCCACAGCTCGGGTGGAGCTGCCCTGGATGGTGCCCTGCGTCAGCAGATGGGTACGTGCTCCTGGAGCCTCCTGCCTTGCTGCAGCTCCTCGAGATGGAGCTGTCGTCTGCTTCTTGGATGGCAGACGCATACCAGAGCTGCCTCCAGCCCTGCCACCTTGCTTTTTCCATCCCCTCTGCCAGGTAAGCGCGGTGTACGAGCTGGGGCTGAGCCTGCTGCTGCGGTACGCAGCAGAAGCAAGCCCAGGGATGTTTTGTCCAGGAGAAGGGGTCTTGTCCTGGCTCTCTATGTCCCAGCAGTTCCTGGTAAGCTCAGTCCTGTGGATCACTTACTTGCTTTTCCCCAAAATTTCTAGACGGTGGGAGCTGGCTGGCCTTGCGGGGCTGGAACAGGCTGGGGAGGGATATAGGACAGCCAAAAACAGGGAGTACATCATTGAGTAATAGTCTATCAGAAGACCAGCCTGGGCTAAGAATAGGAGAGGGTATTAAAGCTGCATGGTATGCGGAGGATTCTGTAGGCATGTGCTAGGGCTGCAAATGGGGAAGCAGAGGGGCTGTCTCTGGATCTTCTGCTGTGCAAGTGATTACTGATCTCATGGCACTCCCAAAGTTACTACAAGGGCTGCAAGAGCAGTTCCCTGCCCTCCACCCAATTTCTGGTCCGTGGTTTAAGAAAAACCAAATCCCAATCCTCAGGGATTTATGGTCTTGTCAGCAGTGAAACCCTAACTCAGCACTAGGTTGCCAGCTCTTGGTGGGCTTATTTTTCAATCATAGAATCATCATAGAATCATAGAATGTTTGGGGTTGGAAGGGACCCCTAGAGGTCACCCAGCCCAACCACCCTGCAGGAGCAGGGACACCTTTAACCACATCAGGTTGCTCACAGCCCCGTCCAACCTGGCCTTGAATGTTCCCAGGGATGGGGACTCCACCACCTCTCTGGGCAACCCATTCCAGTGTTTCACCACCCACATTGTAAAGAATTTCTTCCTTAGATCCAGTCTGAACCT
>BOSO01011524.1:29207-64574 GCA_018403395.1 Gorsachius goisagi | reverse complement strand
TCTTCACTCACAATATTCTTGGACTGTGTCTAATGTAATTAGTACTACCAAGTTAGGGAATACATTCTAAAAACTGTAGGAGAGTGGAAAAGAAAGGATTCTCGTTGTTCTCCATTAGCTGTGCAGGTGCCACAGCTTCCACTGCATCCCCCTCCCATTTCTCTTGCACTGTTTTCATATTTATGCTGTAATTATTTTCCTTCCAATTCCTTCATGAGAAGCCCTCACAAAACTCCTGAAGAGCAGAGAGGAAAAATGGCAACCACTAGACAAAAAGTGCTGCAAAATACAAAGTAACGAGGCACTTCTGTTCCCCTAACCTTTTAAGTAACGGAAATCTTAGGTCCTACATGTGAAGAATAGCAGGTAATACACTTTCAGAGAGAAGTGCAACTTTAAGCAAGTACTTTCCCTTTACTATAGTACATTTTAACTCATCCTGTCACAAGAGTGATCTTCTCTATAATTCAGCGTTCTCATTACAGTCAAGAATATTTGCCCTATCATTTCAAGAGTTATATTCCCTATATGTTACATAGCTCATACCATAACTTCTTTGTTAAGCCTAAGATCAGTACAAGCTTTTGCACAACTTCAAAAAAAGTTACAGTGAATACGGCTGTTCTTAAACAAATAACCAAAGTAAACTCATCAAATAAAAGTGAGAGTTATCGACTGTCCCTGTTGCAACCAAGAGAAATATCGGAAAAGAACAAAAGGCCTAAGAAAGGACAGTTTATGTAGACTTCTAGGGTTTCTTCTGGTTTTGTAATTTCAGGGATTATTAGGAAATTGAATAAGGAAAATATTTTGAGTCTGAGTTTCAGTAAAAGAGGTCATATTCCTCCTTTATATGCTTCATAAGATGGGGGTACAAGAATGAAAAACTCTGCATAAAAATATAGCTACATTTAGTATCTGTGGTTGGCCCCCAAGTAGACAATGACACGATTTTCATACACCTTCTTCATAGTTTTCTCAATTTGCTTCAAAAATACTT
Source organism: Gorsachius goisagi (assembly GCA_018403395.1). Taxonomy (NCBI): domain Eukaryota; kingdom Metazoa; phylum Chordata; class Aves; order Pelecaniformes; family Ardeidae; genus Gorsachius; species Gorsachius goisagi. The sequence continues at coordinate 63,574 of BOSO01011524.1, read as the reverse complement.
GTGGAATTCTCCCACATAAAGTGTGCACTGTATCCAGAAACTTAGACTGCAGAGGATAGTACAAAGACTGGAAGAGATTGTCTTCAAATGGAAACTAAAGAAAAGGAAAAAAAAAAAGAATTATTAGTTTTCACTAGTTTCAAAATGGAATTTTAGAAGTTTCTGTAAGATAAAACCTTATATAGGTAGGCAATGCCTTGTCCCTCACCTTCCCAGAGTGCCTATCAAATTCAAATACTGGTCTGCTTGTGCTCGCTTTCAGAAAAGTTTGGGCGTATTACCTGAAACAGTCAACTTCCCAGAAACTGTATCTCTAGAGTCTGTATTTAAAGGAAGTTTACTGACACAGGGATGCTGTAACGGAACAGGTATTTTAGAGAGTGGAACTGTACACATACAACTTTCAAAGTGGAAATCTGGACCAGTGTCTGTACACAAGTTTCTGCCTTCCATGTGCCCAGAGGCGCCAGGTGCTCAGGCAGACCAAGCTGTCATGGGGTATTTATGGACCAGAGCTGCAGTACCAGCAGGAAGAACTCCATTCAAACACTTTTTTCCACCTCCAGTATTATCGAAAGCAATTTATCAGCTTTTTTGATCAGAAGGTTACTAGAATATGAAGGAGGATCATTTAAATCATCTCAAATATACGCGTGCAGTAAGACAGGAGAGACCAAGGCAATCTTGTTGTTTTGTGTCTGATGGGTATATGTAAAGCACAGCTATGCTCAGCCTGATCTGCTGGAATAGCAATCTGAGTGACCCGGTTAAAGCAGTAATCTACACTGAAATAAAAGGACTGCCTCTATCGAGACCAAAGACTTACATCACGTATCGCTTCATAGAGTGCCTTGAATGTAGGCTGTTTGTCATCATGGTAGACACCTCTATTTCCATGCAGAATAGAGACGCCTTCTTCTTCTGCACCTTTACAGTTGCTTCCATACATACAGTGATCGGGCCGGTAGTTCCACTGACATGGGAACACATAGAGACACTCTGCCAACGTCGTTCAGGGAAGACGAGGGGTGCGAGGAAGAAAAAAAAAAAGACACGTCAAACAAGAGTTACAACAACTTAAACCGTGTTTCCATGTAAAAGCTGGGACTTACTATCAGAAGAAAATTCAGTTACTTCAAAAGCAAATATCCCAAGTAGCAGCTAGACATAGAAGCTTCCTTTCCCTGGGGGATGACTATACATATCTCAGCACTGTTAGACCTAAACTGCACTGTTAGACCTGAACTAACAGAAAAAGAGGGCAACACAAAGACCAGGTGCAAACATAAACCAGGAGAGCATTTTACAAAGCTAAAAGTGACAGAATGGAACCCAGGCAGTATGCACCAGGTGGCACTGTCCAGGGTCCTCTGCCCTAGTAAGAAGTTTCCAGAGTTACAGAAACTATTAGGGAAGCATGCACAGCAGTGAGGGTTATGCAAAATCCTGAATCCTTCTGGAAACAGCGTGGGAAAGCTTGCAAAGTACATCCAACGTTGGCTGCTGAAGCTTTCACGAAGATGACAATTTGTTATACCGAGATACAGCAGAGTGTAAGAGGTAGTGTATCTTATGCACAGTCCTTCTGAGACGTCATCCATTAATTTCACAGGTCCAGGTTATTTAAAGATGAGCCTGATTTCTCAAAAGGGCTTGTAACCCCCTTTCTTCTACTCTTTTTTTTTTTAAAAAAAAAACCTTTCTGTATGCACCCACAGTTTTACAATATGCTTATAATAAATCACGCCAGTCTTTGCGACTTTTTTGCTTCAGGAATGGAGTACAATGAATCATTGCACTATGCCAGCAGGTCATGTCAGAGGTACTGAAGATTGAATTCTTCACTTGGTCTTGCTCAGCTTCCCAGCAGGTCTGCAGCTGGTCCTGTGTGGTTCTTGAAGAAGTAGGAGAAAAAGTTTCTGAAACATTTCTCCCCTTAAGGCCTCTCTAGCAGGAGACTTCTCCAGAAAGGGTGGATTGTAAGTGGTTTCCGTTCGGTCTGACTTATCACACATTCAGAATTGCTCCCCAGTGTTGCTGAAAGCGCAGGAAGAGCTGGAATGCCCGATCCAAACCCTGTTACAGTTACTGGGGATCCTTTCAGTAACCCTGAACAGATGTTTGCAAGTACAGCTCATCAGCAGGTCACTACGGGGAGAGGGTGTCATCAGGTGCTTATTAGCTTTCGTACGAGTCACTGGAGTATTCCTGATGATCTCCTCACCGTGACGCTTTTGTGCACTTTTTGCTGTCAAAGCTGGATGCAAACTCTGCAAGCCTTCAGATCCATTCATCATCAGAACAGCCTTCAGAGATGGGAAAAAGGATGCATCCCCTCAGGCCCCAGGTAACACAGTTTGGTGTATTTTTAAGCCAATGCACAGCATCTATAAAAAGCCACCTGCAGCAGTCTTGACTGATTCCTTCCCAGGCCAGCCTCAACAATCCAGCGGTTTAAAACCTCAGGAAAGTCTGTTTTTCTGTTTTAATTGCATCCAGTTCTTTTGTTTTCTTCTCTTGTGCAGTCTGATGTTGCGTAATTAGTAAAAAATTATTTACCAGTTATGACAAAAAGACAAACTATGGTGTGGAAGAGTCTTAACATGTGGATTTGATAGAGAATGCTCTCATCACAAAGTTAAAATATTTTTGCAATCTTTGGTTTTTTTCCTCCACGCTTCAGTTAGCAGCTTGAGTTCGACTTCACAACTAATCTGGCTTCATATTTTTCTTCCTCCAGTAGATCCTATTCCCATAACATTCATTTATTTTTGGAAATTAATTTATGATTTCATAATGAAGACTTCTTCCACTTTATTTTTTCCCTAGGATTGAGGGGAATACATGGTGTACCAGGGACACTGATGTTTGACATCTGTCTGCAGTAAACAGATGTTAGCTTATTGCTTTGCTTTTGCGCTCTCATTTGTCTGGATTTGGGTATATCCAATTACCTACCCTATGACTCCGTAGAGAAAAAGAAAAGGGAACAGAACAAATGAAGATAAATCCAAACTTATTCTGTTCTTAAGATCACTTGAGGGAATACAAGGTCACATAGGAAACATGGAAAAGCACGTAAGAATGGATACTCAGCATATTCAGAAGCATGAAATAAGGTTCTCAGCTTCTTTGGGAAGCATGTACTATGCTACTATTTTGAAATCCTTGCATTTCTCAGATGTCACTGTTTTTAGAAGTGCCTGAAGTCATTTCTGTGTGATCAGTGCAAAATACTTACAGGGGGCTGAATTTCCAGAAACTGTCTCAGCACTTGTGGAAAAAGTCACACCCTTTTAAGGTAAAGATGCCCGAACTTGCCAGTTCCTTGGAAATACAGACTCGTAAGAATATGACTCCAATTCAAGAGAAAACAAAGGACAAACCAAAAATGTTACAAGTTACTTATGGAGGCACTGTGCAAGAGCGACTGGCATTTTGCTGGGCTGGCAAGCACATACGTATCGGTCACGCTGGTCTGCGCTGGGACAGGTGGGTTATGCCATCTGTTCTCAGAGAACAAGGTTTTGAGAGACTTGAAGTCCTCCATAGCATTTCATAGTTCCAGAGCAAGCAGAATACAGAAATGCACAAATCTGAACAGCAGAATATAGATGACACCGTCACGGTACCTGCCGGGGCTGGATCATTCAGCTGAGAGGCTGGAAGCACCGTTCTCAAAAAGGAACTTTTAGTGAAGGAGCAAAAGTAGGGAGGGCAGCAGTTTCAGAGGAGATATTTCAATGGCTGTGTCCATTTTCTGTTTATATTAGGTTTGTTACTCATTTGCATAAACACCAGAATTCAGCTGAATTTCAGAAAAATAGGGCACAGCTTTGGAGAAAGTTTGGCAATTTCACATTCAGATAAACTCCTGAAACAAAAACATTTTTTCAGCTAGGCCCTGGTCTAACAACACTCTTAAGCAGATATACAACTTGAACTTCATTCCTGCATTTGATCTTTAATGTCGTACTTCCTTATTTTCATAGAATCTCCAGAAAACAGATTTACATATTCAATGGAACCAAGACCAAGCCCTGCTACCTACACCACTTTCAGAATTATTTTCATAGGTTGTAAATCCTTGATGCACTTATTCATTAACTTCATGCCAGAGCACATTATGCATTATCATAAATAACAGATAGTACTTTTTTTTTTTCTTAATTTTTCAAGTTCAAGAAATGTTATTAACACAAATAATCATGACTCCAAGAATCATTACTTACCTGGGTTAAAGTAAAAAATAATATTTAGTAAATCCTGGTCGCCCCATGTAATGTAATTTTTGTACTTTTGGTATAATGGATATAACATTTCCTCCCAAGTCAAACCACTTGGTATCATACTGTTCTGCAGGGCAGAAAAACAGAAGCAATGGGTTAATACCATGAACAGTGATGTGCTATATGACTCAGAGTGTGGCACCCACGTATTTGTAAGTCTGCTAAGCCATGTCAGATACCTAGGTGAAAAACGAAGAGCTGCCAGGAAATGTTAGACCTGGATAGGGTTGGAACAGCAGAGCTGACTGTGCTCCTGTTTATCTCAACAGGAAAGCAAGGTCTCCTGGGTCTAGCTCTGATGTCAGCTCCTGCTATTCACAACCTTCCTATTCCAAGCAACAGGGGGGAGAAAAAGTGGAAAAATGCAAAAAGCCAGGGACAAGGTGAAAACAGAGGTATAAAAGCGAGGGAAAATGTAGACTAAAAATTGCCTTCCCTGGGAATTATGATACTAAGAGCAAGTGCCTTTTTTTACTCAAACTGTTCCTGAAACGGTATACAAAGCCCCTGGCCTTGACTGAGGAACAAGACCACTTGGGGTAAATAACATTTTTAAATTGATTAAAGAATACGTGCTCAATGAAACAAGTAAGAGATTTTACAAGTTAGGCCTTTCACAAAAGAGGGGAGACGTCAGATGTCAGTGAAAATGCTCCCTTCTAATTTATATCAGTTCAGGGAGTCACTTGATCTGCAGCAAGATACAAAATTCTGTTTACAGCTTTCCAATTTTAAAAACAATACAGTGACTGCACTGAAGATCCTTGAGTTCATTCTTTCATTATCTTTCAACAGAAAATGAAATATTGAAGAAGCCATTTTTACTACTGCTAACAGACTGCTTCATCTACAACTCCCCAGTGCTCCAGCCTCTTGAAGTTTCACTTGTTTCAATAATCATTTTCACTATAATTGCTTTTAGTATCCAATTATATATATTCTATATTTTGCAGATTCTTTATATGACAAATTTTTGTCCAATATTTAAGAGACGTGAAAAATACATAAATCATTATTTTCTGCAACAGCTGTATTTCTTCTCACCTTGAACTGAGTGTTGCGTATCCGTGTTAAATTCATTAGCATCACTCCAGAATTGACTCCAGTTGTTCCATAATAAGGGTGACGCGCAAATCGACTATACCAGCCAATCTTTGGTATTTCATGTTCTGGGGCCATAGCAGCTAGCTGTGTTGAGTTGAACTCTTTCAGGATGTGCCAGATGTCATCGATGGGCCTCAGGAAGAGAACATCAGTGTCCACATAAAGGAGAGAATCCACATCCTTTAAAATGACCTTTTGGGTTTGCACAGCGAGGAGAGCAAGAGATGAAAAAGAAACCAAATAGACAACAAAAAGGAAGATTATTGGCAAAAGGTGCTTTCATTTTAAACTGACAATTTGAAAGAGGTTATTGATTTATCAGCTAAATGTAATTACACACAGGAACAACAGTTATCAGGTTATTGGCTTGTTGTTTGTTTTGTTGCCTTTTTTTTTTTTTTTTTAAACTGCACAGCAAACAGCTACCAGACCACAGAAGTTGGATTCTAACCTAACTGATCTCTCAAAAATACCTGCAAGAACTATTTAGTATCATCTCTGAAATAAAATGCAGAGAATATATATTTACATAGCTTTGTTAGTTCTTTTCAAGACCTGTAAGTGCTGAAACATACAGCTCCCTCCATAGACAGAAAGGGTAAGCCAGTGTAACAGAATGCTTTTCATCTCCATTTGGTATCATCATGTTTCCTTGTGCCCTTCTAATGGCTGTTTTTCCAATTACAACTCTGTGCTCCCAGGAGACTTACATTCAGTATTAATACATACAAATGTTTTGCATTAATTAAGAAAACCCTGTCGATCACAAAAATGCATCTGCGACCTCCTGAAGAACAAAATTTGCTTGGTAAATAGAAATGTCATATTAAAACTTATCAGGGCAGATTCTAATCTCTGTTATTGGGCTCTATATCAGGAGTAACCACAGTAAAGTTAGTCAAGTCAGAAGGGTGTAAACTGTAAATTAGATCCAGCATATTTAATCTATTCTTGTTGACAATGTCCCCCCCTTGTGGCTATCTCGATCCTTATATGCTCATTCATTAATTTTGGTAGGGCAAATTATATAGTGCTTCAACAGTCCAAGATTAAACTCCCTTGACGTTTGCACCAGATATTTGTAAGGCTGTTTGTTAAGTAATAAATACCATTAGCTAAAGTTTACCATCAGTTCCAACTGCATTTTTGTTGCTCTTCATTATTTGCTAAAACTGTCCAAAACTTCCTGAAGGACTGAAATTTTCTTACATTGGTCTCAGCCAAAAGCCGTATTTCTCTCTCTTTCTTTGGAAAGCAAATCCAAAAGGCTATTGATTTCCACCATGCCCTGGTACAGAACAATCACTCTCCCATCCAATTGCAATGATACTAATGACAAACTCTCCTCTTTATGCAGGTAACTTAATAAATTCTACTGAAGAAATGGAATTTTACATAAATCTCAATGTATTGTGACTGAAGATTATCTGTGAAAGAGAGTGAACAACATTAAGATTTTGAATGAGTGGGGGGAAAAAAAATACCTTTAAGCATGTTCAACAGGCATCCGCTAAGAAGTCAAATCCATGAGTACAGATTAAAATGAGATTTTTCACCTGACTGAACACTTTGGGATTCAGACTGACATTTAGCCAAGTTTAACACATCCCCGACCTGTATATCTGACATGATAACTACATGTTCTTCCTACATAGCAGGACAAGCAGAAGGCAGGTGTCTCTACCATTTAAACAAAAGTTACGCTGACAGGAAATCCAGTTACGCTGGATGTAAGGCTATAGCAATACACCATTTTTCCACAAAAAGTACAAAACAGATGTGAAGGTATCAATAAATGAGTAACGCAAATAGTTCAATAACACAGTAAGAGCTCAGAGGTAAATATTTGCAAACGTTAAGTATCCTGGAGTCCAATCCTAGAAGTAAAAAGACAGCTACTTTAAGAGTAAATCAATAGAAGACAGACAGTTAAAAAGAAGAAAGCGTTTTTCAGCTTAAGGATATCCTGGATATTGTATATTATTCTGTAGCACCTAGAAGCCCTAATTCATAGGGACCGGCTATATGGAGTCACATAAAATCAAAATAAAAATTTAAAAAAAAATCACCCCAAAATTTATTCTGAGACAGGAGATAACACATGAACACAAAGAGAGCAGAAGCTATTAGATGTTGCCCAAGGGATCTACAGCACACTGTATACCATGTAAGATTTTTTTTCTAAGGTTACCCTGGTAGAGAGGCAAATCCAGGCATTTTTGAGGGGGGAAGCATAAGGGGTGCATATAGACACTCCTCTCAAGCTTAAGTGACAGCCTGGGCACTGCTCCTTCCAGCAGAAAACTGTTCTTTCAGCAACTTTAAATAGACACATAAATTTAAGTCAGTGGAAGCCAATGGACTGTAATAATTTTCCTGTATGTAAATGGATTCAAGCAGGTATTCCAGTTCTTTGTGAAGTAAGTGCCTACCAGCATTTGACCCCACGCTTTCTGCCTTGTATTCCTCCACTCAGGATTCACAGGCTCTCCCTTCTGGTTTGTCAAAAGATTCTTCCCTCTCCTGTGTCCAAAGTGTTGCCCTGGAGTGACACCCAACAGGCTAAAAGAAAAGCTGTGATACTTCCTTTAAGCCCTTCACACTTTTCTCTTTCACATGTGAAGCGTTAAGACTTACTTAAAACCTACACATCAGTTTGAATTGATCACATCCCCTTCTGGCTGTGCATTTAACTTCGCCTTGGGTAGGGGAATTTAATTTCAGAAATTGCGGTTGTAAGAGTTCCTTGCATAGCTCTCGGGATTTCAACAGAGTTACATGGGGGATAAACTTAATTTAAATAACTCTGGCATTCACAGTGTCCCATAGCTTTCAGGTAGCTCTGTTCATGAACTAAGTAAGAGTTTTCAAAAAAATATTTTAGGTTTTACACAGCCCTTAGAATAATATTTAGCTTTTACGTATTCAAAAGCATAGAAGAGGAGACAATGAATTCTTGAGTCTGCTGATTTTAAATGTCAAAAGCAGCTGAGTACCACAAGGCAAGCCTGTGGCAGAAGAGACCTTGCTCCAGCTTGCTCTACCTGAACCAGACACTGGACGGCGAGGGCTGTCAGCATGCCGAGCCTGCCAGGAGGGCTAACCAGAGGGACGTGATGGCAGGTTAAAAACGACATGCATCTGACCTGGAGCATAAGCAATGCAAGACTGCAAATCTGGTAGTCCAAGTTCATGCTTGCTAGCACAAACCACGCAGACATACCTGACAGACTGTGATTTTTGAAACGAATGGTCAGGAATATGGCTTGACTACACTTGTCTTCTTCCTCACTCTACAGGCACGTAAAATAAGTGTGATTTTTTTGCAGCTATATAAAGTATTCTTAGTAAATCTGTCAAAAAGTTATGTGCAGAACTTGCTATATTTAGCCTGACACTTCACTTAAATACTCAATTATCTGTAATTTGATTTCACAACTTCTGTCTCCATAGATTCTCCCTGTGTTAGCAAGGTTGGCAAGTAATAACACACTACGTGTATACACATACTGGTGTATTGCGAAGCTGTGCTACCTAATGGTTTGCAACAGCTAGCATATCAGTTTATCAGAGCTTTATCCAAAATTAGGGACAAATCACAAATCTTGATGCCAGTGTAGCAGTATCATGAAGCTGAGTTACTAAACTTAACTGTAGTAAGCATTAACTCAAGTTAGAACAGAGACAGAGACTCTATTCCCAGTGCTGCCACTGATCCACTCGGTTGGATGCTTCGGCGTACTCAGGAGGACACCTATAACACATGGATATTGCTAATCTACCTTAAAAGCTCTTAAGTAGATTAAGTGTTTTGAGAAGCTTTCTAAATGTTAGTTGCTATTAGAACTAAAATCATCCAAAAATCCTGTAAGCATGTCATGATACTTTAGCTGATTGTTTTGGTAGCTCCCAAGCAGCCATACAGAGACAGCTGCAAGCCAGCTCTGCAGTACGCAACATTCATGAGACCAGAAGACAGTTCTTCACCTGGTGTCTCAACACCCGTGTTAGTATTACAAAACCGTTTCAAGCGACTGCTGAGAGCATTATCCTTCTAGTTTATTTTTAAAGTTTCATTTTGTGCTCATGTTAAGATCCACATCTTCCTTGTTCTGCCTTTGCAAATCCCATTGATGGGTTTATTGTAGTAGACTGCAGCAGGAGATTTGGACTTGTGAGATTGCACCAAGGCTCAATCTACTTTCTCTGTATCTAAGTAGCAAACATATGATCAGCTGTCACAGAATGCCTCTACAAAATGTAGGATGCCGTATGACCTTCCTTGACATTTTAGTAACCCAAGCAGATTCAACAAGATGGGAATGTGTAGATCAACCTATTACCCAGGACAGAACAGTTCATTACTACGAGCTGCAGGATCACGTCTGTCCCATAGCTCTAGTTTTATCAGTGAGTAAAACCCCTGAAAGATTCTTACACAATTTTCCCTTAACACATTCCCCCTACCCTCCTGTCCACTTTCGCATGCCTGCTGGTGCTGCAGGAGAAAGATTTCTTTGGCAGGAGAGGCACTTGTAAATCAAAGACTCGCATTCCACTCAGGCTTAGCATTATCAGGAGCAAAACAATTTGCACAACTGAGGGCTAAACAGCTGATAAACTCAACTACTGCTCTCCTGGGGTCCTCCCTAAACCCAGTCACATTTTATGCCACTGCAGGAGAAAATGCTTAGGACAGGGAAGGATAAGAAAAAAAGGATACTGACATCCTGCTGGTATTTATTTAAAATACAAGTCAAAATAGTTCTATAAACAGTAACACTAGAAACCCTCCGCTCCTGCTGAGTGCAGACTGGATTTCTACAGTTTTGTCTCATTCAAAGGGGATGTCAGAACCTGGTTGTCAAGCACCGACAAAAATAACGGTGGATGAAATTACCCAGAAACAGCCTAAAGTTCTGCCAGGCTGCAAACTTAAGTGCCAAAAGTCCAGCTAGACACTTGCCACCTCAGCTATTACTACAACTTGTTTTCTTTACTATATCCATATCAACTTAGTGTCAGCTGCAACTACTCTCAGACAACCCTTCCTGTTCAAAGCCATAAACCTCAGCCTGATCACACACAACATTTTGCAATTGCCCCAAGAGAAACAAACATTTACAGTTCAGGCTGCCTCTTAGTTTTACTAAGGCAACGTGCAACTGTCTAATATTCCTTATGAGAAGTTATAAAGAACTTTGGCAACACGAGTGACAAAAAAGGAACCAAAAAAGCACCGCCCAGCCTAAAGGAATCAGCATGAATACATAACCCATTTCTGTCATCAGAAGGGTGATGACAAATAAAAGTGGAACTGTTTCTGTGATGAGAGTCTACCAAAATGACAAAAAACACCACAGATATAGGAAGAACAAAGAATTGTGTTTACCCAGTGAAAAAAACCTCATTTGAGTACATCCTTAAAAACAATCTGGATTGAACAAGCTAATGCTTAGGGATTATTTTCCAGGTGATACAAGTATTTACTCAGGGAAGAGAGGATCCCTGCTGAAGCTGGAGTTACTTTCAACCCATTCTGGCCTTTGTGCATTTGACAGTCTACCCCTAAATGGCAGATAAACAGAACTGCTGACAGCACATATTTTCTCACATATGTATTCATAGTCTACGTTATCTGGACGTGCAGCTGTCTCATGATTGTTTCCATCTGAGAAAGCAAAGATTCCTTGTGTGTGTCCCCCCCCATTTCTTGTAAGACAGCAATGAAGAAATCTGGATCATGTGAATAGCATGTCACTTTATTGGAGTCACCCCAATCAATAGCAATGCACAAGATATTTTTGCTGTGTTCTCAATTCCACAGAAATTGCTTTATGCAAAAGTTCTTCCAATTTCTTATATTTCTGTATATGCTAAATTGTTATCAACACCTTCTTTCTCTCCAGCAACCTTAAATATTTTCCAAGTTCATGACACAACACTGTATTATACAATAAAGGATACAAATTTTCAGTGAACTTGAAGATCCCACGAAGCACAGAGCTCTTGCATGAAATCTGACTTTGAGCACACTGGACTTATTACCTTAAGGGCAAATCTGACAGTCTTGGAAAAAGAAATAAAACTCAAGGAAAAGGGATTGCTGAAAGCATCAGTTTAAGGGCTAACATATGGAAAGGGAGATAGTGGGTAAAGAGGATATGATGACTGCACACTGAAAAGAATGTTATTTATGGAAAGCATGCAGCATCTACCCTGAAAGCATCTGCCCTGAAAGAGCTCTCGCACTGAGCCTTAAGAGTCTGAGAGGCTAATGGAACTAGAGACAAATAAGAAACACACATTCTTTGTTAGCAGGAGAAAAAGCAAGGCTGGATTTCTGTTTTGTTTTTAAGTGGCTAAAGCACGGATTAAAATATCTCTAAGCAGACGTTGCAGCCTGAAAATGGTTTTAATATTACACCAGCAAAGCTTCCTTTCTGTGGAATTAACCTTTTCCTAAAGCGACCTACTCAGAAATCCAGGTGCCTTACCGGAAGAAAAAGGCGCTGGGCAGCACATGGTTTGAATAACTTTTTCCATTCCTGAGCATTTCCTACTGAGAAGGTTATTGGGTAAATGTTGTATTCAAACTTCTTTGTATATGAGGAAGGCCATTCCTTTAACTGAAAGACAGAGGGGGAGGAATTAGACACTACATGTTATGTAGCTTTTTTTAAAAAATTTATAAACTGCGTACAGTAAAAAAATGCTTGGTTGCTACTTGTTGATTTCAGTGTAATTTTGCTCAGAGATTTACAGCTTATAATCAACTCATTTATTTATTTACCAAATGACAAAGAAACTCGCCTTCTTCTCAAATTCAGGCTTAAGGGAATCCTCAGCAAAAATGTGAAAACAGAGCCTCCTGTTGCTGAAAAGAACTGCTGATTTCAGCATGATTAGCGTCTCTTCCAGCCGGTCCCCACATGCCACCACTGCCAGATGCATACATTGCAAAGATGAAGGCTCTTTTGAATGTTTCTGTCCTCCAGGCTTCCTGAAAAATCATAGACAGACATATAAAAAAATACTGAGGAAACATGAAGAGTATTCCGCATTAATAGGTATCAAGGATTTTTTTAGTTCCCCTTCATTATGTAGGGGATCAGGAGGGTTTTTTTCCCCGATTAGATATCCACAAAACATGCAAGTGTCATGCCAATTTTGTCAATGGTACAAATCAAGGGTGTTAAAATTACAACACAAAGAGATATGCTATTTTCAGGATTCTTCTGGTTATTCCTACATTTCTGGATTTGCATAAATCACTGCACTGCATACACAGATGAAACTAATTCAATAGCACCTGAAACCAGACAACTTGCTCTGTGCAAATGATAGCGCTTTTTTTTTTCCCAGCTTAGAGGTTACGAAGCCAGAATGGACTTACCACTACCTAGCCAACTTTCTAACACAATGCAGATTACAGAACTACATCCAGAAACTTCATTACCAGGCCTATAACTTTTGGCTAGACTGGAAGAAGACATCCATACTTTAAAAAAATCCACTCCATCCATATGTAAATTATTCTAACAGTTAATTAATTTTGCTGTTAAAAATGCAAGCCTTAATCCTGGCCTGAAGGTACTGGCATGGTTTCAAAGGACTGTTCTCCATTTCGCTCGATGGAATCCCTGAGATTTCGCTAAAATAGAGATTTTTAAAAACAAACATATTCACGTGTCCCAGATGAATCAGACTATATTCCACAAACAGTCAAGGGCCAAACTATGGGTTTTTCACTTAGCACGCATCTGTTCGGGCTTTAAATAAATTTCAGCTGGACTATAGGGGAATCTGTGTGTAAAAGGCACGCTGAAACTACTCGCTAACCAGAAAAATCAGGGTTCCTCTGGGGAGTTGAAGTTATTTTGAAAATACAACCTTTTGGTTTTGCGTGCCCCCTCCAACAGTATGAAGGTAAAATCACATCCTCCAGGAACGCTTCTACCGTATTGTATTCACATTCCAACACAGATCGTATTTATACTCCATTAGATGGATGAGTGCTGACAAAGCAACTAAATTACAAGCATCATAATCATTGTAGGAGAGTTCAAAAGGCTAATCATAGATCACTACCAGTTCTTGACATATCACTGAACAGAGGACATCAATCCCTGCCTCTTCTCAGCACACACAATTACATACATACAATTAATCAGTAAAGTTAATATTAGAAACAAAGGTTCTAAATAAAGAAAAAAATACATTTAATAAAGCTGTCATTATCTTTTCTCAGACATCAAAATGCTGCTCTGTATAACAGCAGCGTTCTATACTACAGAGTAATCCACTTTTGTGTTAAGGAACAGCAGCCAATGGTACTTTACTGACTACACAAAGCAACTTGTTTCATTAAGGGTTTAAAGTCTTAGGCTTTAGTCTTAATTAAACCCCAATTTCATCAGTGTATAAATAATGGAATACTACATCTATGTGAAGTGGTATTTACTTTCCAACCTATTAGTGTAAAAATCACTGAATTATTGAAGTGAATAATTAGCTGCTCACAGAGATCCCCTTTTCCCCCCGTCTCCCTATCTCTTTAATGTTTCCTGTTAATTGAGTCTCTAAACCAAGCCATATGCAGGATGAGAACTGCTTTGATATAGCTTGTGGCAATGGAATTCACTGGGAGAGAGACTAAACTCTAAGCTTTTATTGCAACATTTCAAAACTCAACACCTTTTCTTTGCAAATTTTAGCCACAGTGAACCCCCCATTATGCAGCTATTTTGTAGTGAAAAATCCAGTATGTGTAGACAAGCACTTCCAATGAACAGACTCAGCAGAAGCAACCCCTGATGAAAGCAGAATGCCCCCTAAGCCCGCGGGAGCTACGGATGAGCAAAAGACATCCTGCCTGCCAACGCAGACACCCTCCCAGCCCCAGAGAGTGAAGAATAAAGCTGAGCCTTGGAGACGAGTAATTCTGAGTCGCGAAGGCCCCAGCTGAAGGGGTTCAGGAGCCTGCAATGGCCCAAGTATAAATAAAACCCCCCAGGAAAAGGAGCACGAGGTAGTATTTGAACTATGGGACACTGAGGGCAAGTTAGTGAGGAAAGTAGCAACAAGGTACAGAAGAAAGTTGTGAGACAACATTTTGCAACTTTTTTTTATAAGTACATAAGGAAACCAAGAGGACTGTCAGAACAAAGGTGAGCTGGAAAGGGAGAGACAAACGTGCCATAGCAGGATGCATTTAACAGCAATTTTAGCTTAGCCTTTTCAAAATTACTGTCATTATCCAGAAGTCTGAACACAGGCAGGTGTAAAGGCAAAGACAAACTACTAGGAAGGCAAATGAGCAGATTACAGCAAAGAACATCACGACTCCCCTTCCCTCCGGCTTATAGATGCAGGTACACACAGCGCAGGGAGGAAGGGAGGGTATGGGGAGAAATAACATCTGGATGAAAGGATATTCCTTAAAGATCTGCAGGATATGGCCAATGTCTTCAAACCAAACCAGTTTCAGTTTGACCAACTAGGATGCTTCTGCTTTACACAGAATAAATGGCTATGGGGGCTTATCTGATCCCCTCTTGAAGATCAGAGGACTTCCACCATGCGTGGTCAAGAGAGAAACTGGAGGTTAGGACTTAGGTCGTACCAGTGGAACAGCTACTTCTTTTCTACCAGGGGTAGGTCGGGCTGGACACCAGGAGCCTTTGTGTTCAAACAGACTCACTGTTTAACGAATGGCTCTCCTCAGGCTGAGGTTTCGTATAAGGTACACACTGAATCCTGATTCAATACAGTATATCCCCTCTAACTGCAAATGTTTTGTTTATGATGTAGCTGTCAGTGGTTGGTGCAAACGTACTGGAAAGCTAAGAGTTTTCCGAAACCCTACCTGCTCAGATGTTACTAGACAACACAACAAATGGAAGAGATGAAAGCTGCATACTTGTTTTAAAGGATGGAGTATGTTGATACTGCGGTAAATTGTACAAATGATAAAAGCCGTTACATAGAATAAAAAACAGCTGGCAAGCAAGAAAGAAAATATTGCCAGGTTATCAACCCAAGACATGAATAGGCTTTTGACATACAGAAGTACTCCGGTAGCGGCTGAAGGGTAAGCGAGCTCCCTTTTGGGCTCTATTTCAGTAAGTCAGCCCCTGCAAAGCTTTGGGCGAGTCATTAATTCTTTGTGCTTTAGTTGTCCTACCTGTAAAATGGGAACAGCTGTTACAGTACTTACCTACCTCAAGAGACTTCCAAGCACATTAAAAAGCACATAGATCCACAGAGTACTACAATTATTACTATTATTAGCCAATTCTTCCTAACACTTACTCACACATTGATTCATTTATAGTCCATATAGGTTATGGATAGAGTCTATAATTGGATTTTATAACCTGAATTAAATGTTTAAATGCATCTAAAACAATACAGTGACCTGGGTCTTAAAGTTGAATGTGTTTGACAAAAACAAATGAAGAAACTATAGACACAAGGTCTTTGTTGCCTTGATATCCGTCTTCTAACTTCAGTACATAAACGTAGCTTGTTGATATATTATAGATCTAACTTACGTAATATGTCAAACTCCTTGCTCTGTTCCCTGTTTTACCCATCTGTTCAGAGAAAATTACTTCCTGCTCTCCCTCACCTGCTGTTCTCCTATCGTATTATTATATTGCTTTAAAATTAAGCACTGTTGCCTCAGATTAAGCACTACAGAAAGCATCACAAAATACTTTCAGAATACATCCCTATGAAATGGGTGAGATAGATAGATTTGGCAAGACGTAGCACAATAAAATGTTTATAGCAAAGGCCTCCCAACAACACAGGCCAACACCCCCATCCAACGGTATTTTATTTACTGCATACATTTTTTTTTTCTGACAGGCATGGGTATTGATATAGCAGAAGAAGCCTGAGTGCTCAAGCACAATAATGTACATTTTCTAGGCCTTAAAGTTTAGATTACACGCAATTTTCTTATTAGTCACAGCCAAAGCGTCTCAAACATAATTAACCCAAAACCTGCCTAAATCAATCCAGATCCATTCAAAATAATGAATTCCCATCTCATTACAGAGCCTGCTAATCTATTCAAGCCTTCAGATTTATTCCTGAGAGAAAGATAATGCATGCAGATTCTTACAAGATGCAATATAGTTGTTAGTTTTTGAAACCTTCTTCATCTTCATTTACTCTTGCAGCATAAACAAGGTTAGATTTAGGCATTGTATCAAAACCGGTGATTCACTAAACAGGCTCCTTTCCTGACAGTCAATACTGAGTCAGTGTCCCAACAGTGGCTCCGTTATATGAAACACGTTCTCTCACACTCTTCAAAATATAGTTAGAAAGGCTCTAAATATCCTTGAGTAAAGTTTTCTCACTTTAATGCAGTTGCACAAAACTGACTGTAGCTGCTGACAATTAAAAAATTGTTGAAGTTTCAACCTCCTTCTACCGCTCAGAGAAAGGGAAGAAAAGCACTCAGAACCAGAATGGATGTTTGTATCTTCTTTTATCAAGCGGGTTCTTTGTCAGGCAAGTAATGAGGTATTTGGGCCTTCAGCATGTTATTATAGGCTATCAGATTCAAGCCAAACTCGTACGTGTGTGCACACACAGGCTGCAAAGAAAGAAAAAGTATCTTGACAGGTTGCCATATAAGAGATGTTTTGCTTTGGAAAAGTTACTTCCAGGGAACTAAATGTGCTGGCAAAGGTTCACTTCCCAAGCCTTGCCACGCTGGTTTAATAGAAAGTGTGGTCACATCTGCCCTTCAAATGTAAAATAACCCTTTTGCTTTTTGATACTTTGCACACATTGGTTTGGCACATACTTAGAATTCTTCATATGAAAAAAATCTTACTGAGGCATAGGATGACATACTTCCAAGAGGAAGGATCAGTAAAACCACCATCAAAAATCAGTTTTCAAAGCTAACCAGAAACTTAACGGCAATACTCATCTAGATTTGCCAAAATTATCTAATGACCAAAGCAGGACACGTGTACATATTTACTAACATTTGCTAGGTACCAGCCAGCTAATGATACGTGACTAAATTAAGCTTTTATCATGTATGACGGCTTAAATTAGAAGAAGCCTGCACTTCTTAAAACTTAAAAACTAATGTTTTCTATTATTATTGTGTGACTACAGAAAGCAGTATTACAAAATCCCAGTTAAACTGCAATTCACCTTGCCTGGATTCTTATAAAGCAAATGCACATCCTAGGTAACGCCCTTGATTACTTCTGAGTTCAGTCCAAAACCTGCATTCTTCTGATGAAACTACACAAATCAATTAGGGAAAACTAATTAAAACAACTCTCTACATTCACATAGACAAAACTTCACTAAGGTTATTTGCCATTCTGTGATTGTGTGATTCTGTGAATCAGTCATGCAGTCTACATATAAACACATACACCGTGATCAGATCACAAGATCTTACAGAGTCATAATCAGATTTTTTATTATCATGAAGGAATCAGTTAGATCATATATGATCTCTTGCATCAAATTTAAAAAAACTAAATCTTCCTTCACTCATAAGGAGTAACTAAAAGAATAATTATTTATATTATAGGATGAATAGGCAGTAACAATCCCGATTCAGCATGTTACATTGGATGTGCTTTACTGTAAGCACACGCGTAAGCAAAGCCTATTAAAGCAAGGGGAACACTTACTCCTGATGTTAATAACTAGTTAAATCATCATCTGCTTCTTCCACTCCAAATTCAAGCCCCCCGGCAACTGCCTCACACTGCTTTCAGTGTATCTTGGACCAGGCTTTTTAAGCCTAGCAGGTCCCACCACCTGATGCCTTCACCATGCGAGTGTGGATGTGATTAATTCCAGAACGGCACCCCTTGGCAGGTATTTCTGCCATTCCAAGAAAGCAGGCATCTCCTCGACTTGGACCACACTATGTCACACCCCACACCCCAATTTATTTTTTTTGTATGGATACCCTCACTTAAATAGATTTTATTTTAGTAGTAACTAACACAATACAGAATCTTTCAGCAAGGGGCAGAAGTGGGCCCACAGAATTGTGTTTCTCATACAAACTCCTGCTGGTGCCAGCGGTGCAGGATCATGCCCTGCCAGCAGATATGAGGGGAAAAAAACGCAACAACCAAACACCACAAACAAAAAATTGAAGAAAGGCATGGTTTAAATGCAGCACTCATCCCTTTTTTCTATTGTTGTTGCGTTGCAGACCTTGGAAAAAGGATTTTCAAAGTCAGTAAACAACAGAAAATTTAGATAATGTCAAATTTTGGAACAAGAAGATGCTCACTGAAAACCTCATTGAAATGGAACAGTTGTGTACACTCTCTAGCAGTTTCATACTTTCTGGGCTCCTTCCTTCACTGTTCTTCTTGATTTCCACGATAATCATAGAGATATGCCTTAAAGAAAAATGACTTCAGGAGGTACAGTTGCTAGTGGAAATAATCCTGCTTTAATACATGCATTTGAATTCTGTCCATGATTCATTCTCAGCCACAGTAAACATCTCTTGCATTCAGTAGGGTAACAATGCTTGTGAGAGACCAACTGCTTTAATAAGTTAAGGAATAAGAGCTCAAAAACCAGGAATAGTCTTTCATTCAGAACATCTCTGTGAAATCATGAATCAAAGACACAAAGACATACCAAGTTAATTAGATAAATGAGGTCACACTGACCATAATATAGTTGGAATGCAAAGGGGAAAACAGTCCTCCACCCACCGACAGCACGCTGCCCATAACTTTTTCTTAAGTCATTACATTTTTTTAAAAAATATTCTGCCTGGAAGGGTGCTGCAAGAGTGAACACAACACACCGTGATTTCAAACTCATTTTTAAAGTTCTGGTAAATTAATTTACATAGAACAAGCATTCAAAACAAAAAGCTCAACAGCTTAAATCCACTGGTACCTCGAAGTTTGGAACCCAGTGGCACGACACAGAAATAGCCAGCTGCCTTCCCTTTTCCATGTAGCACTAATGAAAAAATTTGCAGAAACGTAGCTCGCGAGCCTGACAGCAGCTCCTCGCGGACTCGAGCCAGCGAGTACCACATTCCCCACGTCAGCCTTCAAAACAAGGCCAAAACTAATGGAAAAGCAGCTATTTCAGCAGCCGCCCTTGCACAGACACGCAGAGGAGGTATCGCCCCACTCGGATGCAGGAACCAGAGGCGGAGGTAACACCTCCATGCACTTTCGTGGCATCTCTGGCAACCACACTCCGAGTGAAAACAAGAGGGGAAACGGTACTTCCACAGCCAGAGCAGCTCGCACAAGGGTTTCTAACCACCGGTCACCCACAGAAGCAAGGGAAAAAAAAAGACTGGGGAAAGGGAAGTACCCTAAGGACCGGGCGGCAAAGAGACACCGCCGAGCGGCCACGGCAGAGGGGGACCCACGGGGCGGGCGGGCCCGGGCATGCGTGGGGCTGGGCACGCCCGACAGCGGGCGGGCCGGAGCCGGGCAGGAGGGGCCTGGCGGGCTCCCCGCCGCGGGCAGGGGTCGGGGGCGGCGGGGCGCCCGCCGGTCACGCGTGGGCTGGACGAGCTCCCGCGTCCCAGCACCGGGCGTTACCTGGCGCTGGCGAGTTTGCCGCCGGCGGGGCTCCTCCGCGGCGGGCTCCGGCTGAGCCGCGGCTGCCGACGGGCGGGCGGCGCGGCGGGGCGGGCGGGCGCGGAGGGCGCGGGCGGCGGGCGCGGGGGCGCGGCGGCGCTGCCCGCCAGCAGATAGAGCAGCAGCAGGCTGCCGAGGCACAGCAGGGCCGCCGCCACCTTGCAGGAGAGCCGCATGGCGCGGGAGGTCAGGGCACGGGGCGCACCGCCCGCCCGCCCCTCGGCCCGCCCGCCGCCGACATCGCCCGCGGCCCGGCCCGGCGCGGCGCGGGGACGTGGGACGTGGGCGCCGAGGCCCGGCCGGCTCCCGGCGCGGGGCGGGGCGCGCCCTACCGTACTCTCTGGACTAGCCGCCCCGTCCCATCCTCGGCCCCGCAAGGGCAGGCAGGCGGCAGCCCGTCGGCACAAAACCCGGGGAGAGGGTGACGGGCGGCGGCGGCGGGGCTGTAAAAGTCTCGTTATTCAATAACGCCGTCATCGAGGAGCGTTTCCTCGTTGCAGGAGGGCGGGCGAGGCAGGGCTCCGGGACCCCAGCTGCCGGCGGGCTGTGTTACTCAAAGGTACCTGTGATTTCCACGCCCCGCAAAGGTTCCTGCGTGTGCAGGTGTGCGGCGTGGAAGGGCGTGAGTAGGCACAGATTGATGAGCGAGAGAAAGAGGCGAGGGAGGAAACTGGTCCCGGGGGCATGTTTCATCTGTTTGTGCTAAGAAACAGGGAAACTGGTGCTGAGCTTCCCCCCAGCTTGCACCCCAGTTTATCACCTACATACGCCACATCCTCATCCCACCTGCTATGAAGGCAGGTTGTTTCGGGATAAACTGCAACTCTTGTAGAACAACGAAGGAATAGAAGGATTCACTTACTTTTGGGTGGCTTTGAACTTGTCCTTGTGTGACTTATCGAGTTACTCAGGTGGTGTGCAACGTCAGCAGAGATCACGACACTGTGAATTCCACAGAAATAAATCCTACTTAGGCTCGTAACCCAGTTTATCACCTTTAAATGTAGAGTATGACAGAAAGACAAGTATCCTTGCTGCCTCATGGCGCTGGAGTAAAGCTGTGCAAAGAATGGAGACACAAATCCTGGAAGGGGGAGAAGGGAGCCTCGCATGTCCCTCACAGCGTTAGTACTGGAAGTGAACTTGAGCTGAACATGAGCGAAGTGAGCGCAGCCGGTTTCTGCTCCACGCAATGACCGCACGCTGCCGAACTATGCTGGGGAAGGGCTACGGGGCTGATGCCCAGTGTAGCTCTCACCGTGTCTCTCACCTCTGCAGAGGTGTGCTCTCTGTAGGGCTGGTTTGATCTGTGAGTTTTAAAATAAATGCTCAGTGCCACAACTGTAATGTGGAGACCACCACTGCGGTCACAGTGCTACCTGCGGGGAAGCATTACACTTCAGACAGATCACTACGCAGGCTGCGAGGACAGTCTCTTGTATTTATCCTTCATTATACACCTTATTGCTCTCTACAACTACCTGAAAGGAGGTTGTAGCGAGGTGGGTGTCAGTCTCTTCTCCCAAGTAACAAGCAATAGGACAAGAGGAAATAGCCTCAAGTTGCATCGGGGGGAGGGGGGTGGTTCAACTGGATATTAGGAAAAATTTATTTACTGAAAGAGTGGCCAAACATTGGAAGACGCTGCCCAGAGAGGTGGTGGAGTCACCGTCCCTGGAGGTGTTCAAAAAACATGTAGAAGTGGCAATTTGGGACATGGTTTAGTAGGCATGGTGGTGTTGGGTTGACAGTCAGACTTGATGATCTTGAAGGTCTTTTCCAACCAAATGATTCTATGATTTCCAGATCAGGGCTTTACCGAGGTAAGGGATCAGCATATTCTAAGTGATGCATGTTGTGCAAAAGGGTGAACCTCCTGCTGCACAGCCCTACTGTGTAAAATCAGGCTTACTTTTAGGATAAATCTTCCAGGAGTTGGTCCTTCGCTACTTAAATGGCATTCAGTTGGCAGTGAAACTATGCAGCCTGGCCATTTCGTACTCCTGTCACAACAAGCATTTGCTAATGGTATCCCAAAATGTACTTTACCGTAGTAGCAATGCAAATGCAATGAACGATTACTGTTTCAGAATTTCATCCAACTCAGATTCTGAGCAGATGTAGAACTATGAATTACTTCATGTGAAGAAAAAATAGCAATACGAAATGAGAAACTACAGAAAAACCACAATGCATAAACATATGCTCTTTTCTGAGAATATACGTACTACAATAAAACCCTACCAAACTTCATACTTAATAAAAAAAAGAGTACCAGCAGCAACCCCCTGAAATCCTCAGTCTGTACAAACGTGTGATTTTATACTATCAGTAAAGTGTCTTTCATATATAGGAGATGCGTTAGCAACGTCTGTAGAAAAATACCAAGGTGAACATTATGAAATCTGAAAAATATTCTAAGGGATTTTTAGAGATTTCCCCCCTTGATTCTGTGACATGTGGCAGTGTACTACTTACCTGCCTGCTTGCACCACTTCCTTTCAAATTGAGTTGTGCAAATATCTACTCTTCCGTGCCACCAGTATGCATGCTCAAGATCAGTTCCACTGCTGGACTGAAGCAGAATTACATTGCGCAGCTTCAAATCAGTGCTGCTGAATCCGCTGCGTTCTCCCAAGCATTCAAATTTGGCAGCAAAGAAACTTGGGACTAGCCACGATGTGCAGTCTTGATACGTGGCAGTGGCTCCTGAGATACTCAAACTGATGGCTTAGATCGGAAACAATATCGAGAGCCAGCTTATGTAACACTTTGCATATTTTAGACTTGAACCAATGTATTAATATCAAGTGTGTTAGGCATATTTTGTATTGCAGACACACCATCATGGCATCATCATATATGAGAGGCAAATCATTCAAAGTCCTGTATGGTAAAAGATTTTTTGTGTAGCTCTGTAAGGAACTAACTTAAAGCATAGTTGCATTTTGAGAAAAACTTAAAAATGAAGCCTTCTTAGTAATTTTTTTTTACTACAATTTCTAAGGTTGTGTAAGAGGTGCTATTTTCCACAGCAGCCAAAGAGTCAAGCAACTCAATGCGAGCGTAAATGACAGTGCTCAAAGCACCAGCTTCCTGGGAAAAGGGCTGTAACAGAAATACACCCTCTACGGACCAGGCATAGAAAGAAAAATGTGCCACACGCTACTTAGTGAGTAATAAATTTCAAAAATTCACTGTCCTACAACTAAAATCCAGACTAGCAAACACAGGTGTTTATACACTACTGCTGGAGTATAAGTTGAACAACTCCAAGGACTCTTAACTCACACGAGACCACGCCAGATCCCTAAGGAAGCTGTTTAAAAACCTGGAAGTTGCTTCAGCACAAAAAGCCACATTTGCCACAAATACGTGCCATACTGACGGGCCTTGCTTCTGCACTGCTCCATGGGCCAAGAATTCTCTTGCTTAGCAGCGGTCAGGCTCTCGCAGCCATTCATTAGGGCCTCTGTGTTACAGTTACTAATATTACAGTTTATGCCCTTCAGTCACTAAGAAGTGAAACCATAGCTTGGTCTCTCACATGCAAACTTTACATACACCCACTTCAAAGCAAGCCAGACATCTGTCTAGCAGGTAACACCACAAAATGTAACACCAAGAAACGCATTACAGGTTTACATCCCCGACTGTTAACGATTTTATTCTTGGAAAGACTATTGCAAGTTTGATCCTGAATTTATAAAGACCACCATCCTGCCTCTAGGGACCCACGTTGTTATCCTTACCTGAAAAAGTACAGACAGTTGTTGTGATCCAGGACACTTTGCTCCTCTGGAGAAATAAAATCAGAAGCTTCATTACTGCAAGAGGAAAGAGCAAAAATAAAGCTATTAAGATATCATGGTATTATGAACACAGTACTTTGGTAACCGAAACTGTTAAGGATTATAAACTCCTCGAAAATCAAATCTACAGGGAGAAGAAACTGAGATGAAAATGCATTAGATTCAGAGGAATGCTTCAGGCCACTTAGACAAAAGAAGTCAAAATATTTGTTTTTCACTTGCTTTCAAAGTTGAAGGGAAGAATAATATGAATTTTACTGAAGCATGCAATGATATCATCTATTTCCATCTCAGGAAAAGCCCTCAATTATCATTTACATCACTCATTTACACTGAGTTTTTGCAAAGTCTAAGTCTGACAATTACAGAACCATTTCCAGTTGTTTATAAAAATTATAGCACTGATAATTTAGATAATGGAACCAGTTATGTATTCTATTGTCTTTCATAATGTATTTCACAGAGAAATAAGTTTCTGACTGAAACATATACCTACTTTGTTTCAATTTGTTTCCTGGGTAGAGAAACATTTTTATTCCTCTTTTTACTTGTTAAACTAAATGCATATTTTGTATCTGATTACCATTTTTATGTACATGCTAGTTATTGTATCTAGAATATATTATGAGTTGTATCCATGAGATTATGCCAGATTTACTTGTCATTATTAGCCGTGTAAAGTCAATTGTGCTCATAAATTGCAAAGCTTCATGCATCTATTTTTCAAACGGACAGCAAGTTTTACTAATTAGTTGCCCCAAACATTGTAGATAACGTATTTTCGTTCTTCAGTGCTCCATTAAACATACAGCAGCCAAATTCACTTCTTCATCAGAAAGATGCACCAAAAGATAAGTAGTCTTTCTACATTTTTAAATAAAAGTTTTTCATTACTGTTCTAAAAAACTCAGCATGCTTTTTACAGAAGAAAGCAATACAAATTTCTTAAGAGATGCTCCTTCATACTTGGATGGAAAAGCAGAATGGCTGATGCACCAGTTTCTTCACTGAAATCAGCATTTAAATATTTCTTTTACAAGGGAAGTATTACCAGACAAAAAAGGCTGGGAGTTCTTAGACTCTAAAAAAAATAATTCTGAGGCAGTCTTGGAAAGTGTCAGTTAGACAAGAATAAACTCTCTGATGAAACTCTTTATCTTTCATAGGCTTGTCTTATGCAAATTTGAACTTATCCAGAGAAGATGGTGCCTACTGGTTCATAATTCAGCTTCCTGTCCAACATTCTTACTATAGATTACATTGGTAAGGTCCAAAAGTTAATTAGTGCTGAAGTTCTCTGGAAACGCATCAAAAGTTTCCAAGGACTTGACTGAGGCCTTGGTCCAAGTCAAATCAGCATCTGAAATTAGATGTCATTAACTTCTTAATATAAAAAAATGCATTTTATATGCCACATATCTTCAATTTCTGCATGTAAAAAACTGGGACACAAGAAGGCTTAGGCCAAGTATTAAAACCGTCCATCAGTTTTAGACCAATGGGGAGAATGATCTATTTTGAAGAAAGTATTTATTTTTTGTGCATGTCAACAAAACAATTTGCACAGTATTTAACCTGCTGGTTCAGTTCTGTACGAGAGTGAAGATGTCTTCTCATTAAGAGATGTCATATTCTGTGGATTTCCAGCAGGAAAAATCAATCTTTATCAGCCTGAAAAATTGTCTATTTTTTTTTTTTAAAAAAAACTTCATTAGCAGAAGTTACGTAATTATGGTTTTTTTCCCCTCCAGGAAGAAACATTTGAATGCATTTCAGAGGGGGCAGGGAGAGGAAGAGAGTCAGTAGCATTTAAAAATGTAGAGATTTATCTGGAACTATAATAACTTTCATGGTCTAATGACAGAAAAATCAGATTAATGCTACATTAAGTGCTATATTTAAATGTAAGTAAATTATAGCTTTTAAACCAACTTTTCAGCTCTTACCAATTTTTTAAGCTTCTTGTGGCATTTCTTCCTTAATGCTGTATTTGTTTTGATTCATCAGGCTCTGCCTCTATTCACGACGTCAATCTTGTTCGCATTTATCTGCTGTCTTAGAAGAGCGGGAATTCCTGTTCTGAGCATGCTCACAGGGTCACTGTTCTATTTATTTCTGCACTTCGATGTATTTCAGTTGCAGAAATCGTTTTATCCTCACCACCTCAATTTAAATTACATTAGGTCCAAACCATCCATTCCTATTTATTTACTCAGTTCTGAACTTTGTTCTCCCCTGTCCAGCCGTACTTGTTCTCACTGCATGCTTTTCCTACACATACAAGCGTTTCTTACATTCTGAGCTGCTAAGACAATTTACTTTCAGTAGCCTGTTATGTTTAAGAAACAGTATCCGACCCTGTCCGACACTGACAGTTTTAGGTCTGGCTGCAGCTACCACAACAAAAGGGATGAGGTTATGTAGGCAATCTTCACACCGCAGCACCCTGTCCTCTGATCAGCATTTTGACACATTTTTGGGGATGACAGCTGTTGGGGGTTAGGATCTTCCCAAATACTGCTTTCTTCTCTTGAGATCGTTAGATCTCCCTTCAACCAGGACGCCTGGCCCACATGTCATCACTTTTGTTAAAAACTAAGAGTGGGGGGGATCTTGAGGGAAGGGCTCCCCTTAGCCGGCGGGGCCCGGCACGCCCTGACCACCGCCAGACCGTGAGGGAAGGCCAGGCCCGAGAGGGGGTGGAGGCGCCCTCCGCCTCCCCTCGGGCCGCAGACCGCTCCCTTCTCGGTACTTCCCTCTCACGCTTCTTCCGTTTTTGTTCTCTTCCGAAGGCGGGCGGCGGCGAGCGGGGCGGCCCGTGAGGGGGGCGGCCGCGCCGGGGCAGCCCCTCGGGCCGGAGCTGGTTCCCGCCCCGCCGGACGCTGCCTGCGCATGCGCGCCGGCCACCTCAGCGCCACACGCGCGCGCGGTGAGGGAGGGTGGGCGGGCGGCCGCCGGCGAGCGGGACAGCGGCGCGGGCGCGGTGAGTGGCGGCGGGGCCCGGCCCGAGGGCAGCGGCGGGGCGTGAGGGGAGCGACGTGGCGGGGGGGTCTCCCCGCTGGCAGCCGCCTCCTCAGAGGGCTCAGCTCCTCTCGGAGGCCCGGGGCGGGAGGGAGGGGCGGCGGCCCGCGGCCGTGGTGCGGGTGTGCTGGTGGGAGCCCGGCTCGTGCCTTCCCTCACCGCGGCCTTAGCGGCTTCCCCGCTTCTCCCGCCGTCGGCGGGGGTCCGGCCGGGGGGCTCCCTTCTTAGGTGCCCCGCGGTACGGCTTGGAAGTCGGCCTTGACCTAGTTTAACGAGCAGCGGGGGGGAACAATGTCTTGCTGTAGGGCCTTTGAGCGCCGGCAGCGCGAAGCGTTTGTCCCTTTCCCTGCCGGCCCTTCCCTTGCTGCAACAGAAACATTCGAGTTCTGCTTGCTGTTTTTATTTTTTTATTTTTCCTCTAGTGCTAGCGGTCTTATTACAGAAAAGGCTGGGAAACTTAATTATTTCGGGACACCTGATTTTAAAGTGGAACAAGCGCTGCTGGGGGTCGAGCGTTGCGTTGCTGTGGGATGGATACCGGCGTCTGTGAAATGCCCGGGGCTTGCGTGGGAACCTCCTGATTAGTTTGGGCTCATTAATTTGTACCAGGGCTGCCAGAAGCGCAGGAGCGCTGAGAAGCTCAGAGTGGGAGCAGCTGGGCCTGGCTTTAGGGCTGCTCTTAAAATGTTCTGAACCTCTGATTCGGGGAAATAAAAATGCAGGCTGGCTTCTCATCCTTGAAGGGCCTAAATGAGCTGGTGCATTTTTGTTACCTCCTACCCCATGTTGTTACCCTGTGGTGTTTAAATAGGTAAGAAGAAAGACCACAGAAACGTACATTGGCTTGCAGGCGTTCCTTAAGCCAGGTATTTCCTATGTTGTTACAATTTGTTCAGCACACAGCAGCTTCTCAGCTGGAAAGGGTGGGAACATGTCCCTGGAAGCAAGGGATAGGTGAAATGGGGAGTTTTACTTCTTTCATGCTTGTCAGTTGAGGTAGAATTATCCGTATGAATTACGTATATGAAAAAAAATGGGTGACCTGTTAATTGAGCCCTACTAATGCTCCGTGTTTGCTCATGAAGTTGTAAGAATGAGGATATGTTTAATAAAGATAACTCTGAAAGTCAGTGAAAAGCAGCTCTCTCCCAGATAGTAGCTCTGTTTTGCATTTTTTGGTAAAAATATTTTTTGTCTTAGTGCGTAGGCTCAGACAATCTGTTTCGGGTATACTGAATCTGTTGCTTGTATTCTGGCTAATATGTGTATGAATTATAAAATACAGCTCTGATTTTTTGAAAGCATTACTGTTTTTCAGTATTTTCTAATAGTGATTTCTGATCAGTTCACTAATGAACTGTTGCTGTTGTCATGAGTATTTTCTTCTTGATCACATGGAAGATAACTTTATGAGAATGTTCTTACAGAATTTTGCAGGGACACTATTTGCTCTCATAAATTGGAAACTAAAATATTTTCTTGTTTTCCTGTTTTAATAGGGCCACACAGACAGTGGTTGCTTTTCCTGCTGGATTCATCATGATAACTCCAGCTTTTGAGCTGACCCAGGATCCAGATTTTCTTACAATAATAATCAAAGTACCTTATGCCAGACCTTCAGAGTTTGACGTGTATTTTGAAGGGGAAGACTTTAAATTTTATGCTAAGCCATACTTTCTCAGGCAAGTACTGGAAGGATTTAAAAAAAAAACCAACTTCATAAAGTAAATAAAAGTCAGTAGAGAATGAACTTCATTTTGGTCCCTTCGGAATATTCCTCTTCTGCAGCTCTTATATTTTAGGCTGCAGACAGCCCATTTTGTGCAAAGAATTGTTGTTATGGGTCTGGCCTCTTTGCTTCTAGGCATTAAATCGTGTTAAAGGGAGTTTAAAGAAATACATTTCTAAATTTACTTTACAATAGTTTTTTAATTGTAAAACAGCAACTCATTTTTTGCCTGCAGATTGACACTTCCTGGAAGAATTGTAGAAGATGGCAGAGAAAAAGCATCTTATAATACTGACAAAGGTATTAGATAATGTTATTAGTATATGTGTCATTAAAAACGCTACTAACTCTCCAATAATTTATACTTTGCTGCACTGGAATTGCATAGAACTTTAGTGGGGTATATGATACTGTAAATAAATGTTAAGTTTCTCCTGTGTAGTATAAAAAAATCTTGTTCAGGATTTATTGTAGATACTTGGGCCATCCTCAAGCACAAAGGACGTGTTCAGAACTGTCCCAACAATGAAAAAATTATGTACAAGTCCTCTTCAAGCCCTGTAGGGGCTAGACATGTTACTGTACCATTAGTTTAGTAAATCTGCAAAGAAGACAGGTGGTGCTGAGTAGAAATGAGATAATCCTGAGGCAGTCTCTTGGCTCTTATATCTTAAGAGAGAGAAGGTATTAGCCTTTCCCCAAACCTTAAGGTAGAAGGTATTTCTGGAATAAAATACATATCTTCTGGAATTAATGTATTTATTAAAAAAACCTCATCATTAAAACCTGTAATTTGTTGCTTACAAAGCCTTTGTTATGTGCTTGACTTAAGACAATAAACAGATTGCTGAATGTAGTTTCCTATGATCTTCTGATTGACTGGTGGAAGGATTAAAAATAAAATAATGTTTGTATTCTGTTGGTTTGTGTTTATACAATGTGAGTCAAGAGACCACAACTGGTTAAATATTTTCTTTCACGCTTTATCATTAAAATGTTTGGGTTCTGTGAAACTTTTAAAGTAAGGTTAAAAACATGTGCAAAGATTGATGCATAATAAAATGCTACCTGTATGTGTCACCGTTTCTGTGAGCATTTCTGTGCGTGTTTTTATTTGTCTTTGATGTTTTAATGCAGTAACTATATTCTGACTTTCCTTTAAGGAACTTTTACAATTCGGTTACCTAAGGAGATTCCTGGCCAATATTTTGAGGGACTGGACATGCTGACATCACTTCTAGCACCAAAGAAATCAAGATCAGCAAAACCTTTAGTAGAAGAAATAGGTATGATAAAAATACCTTGTTTATACTGGTGATACAAGTACATAATGAAGTAGTTACAGACGTAGAAAAATACAGTATTTCTATTATTGTCTAGTCCAAGGTACGAAAAGGGTGTGAACAAATATGAAAGTATGGATAAGTGTAGGAATAAATGTGGTGTAGGTGATACGTTGTCTTTATAGGTTTAATTATGTTTACTTTTTTCCAAAATGTGCTTAACATACACTAATCCTCTGTAGATCTTTGTACCCCTCTAGTGGCTGTATAATACACACACATTTGAGTCTTCTGCTTTCTACAAGCTAGCACAACTGAACTTTTAGCTCAAACGGTAGAAGCTGATAAAAACCACAGGTTCTAGTGGGTGACTTGCTTAACATCAGTATTTAATAGACAAGAAGTTTTGACTATCCATGTCTAATTTTTTAATATCCATCTTAAATTATTGATAACATCACTTTGCTCCTGTCAGGGTTCTCTTAGCATCAAATTCTGATCTTGTTGAAATCAGTAGAACAATTATTTCAATCTTTGAGGGAGTATATTTAAAAACTTCATTTTTGAAAGCTGGAGAATTTGGAGCAGGACCTATGGATTACTGATGTAAGCATCTGCCTGTATGACCCAGTGTTGTATAAGATTTCTTAAAAGATGTGGTAACATGAGAAAGGCTAATTGTTTTCTTAAATATTTTCTTTTCTCTGACCATGCAATGTGTATAGCTGCCTCTGCTGAGTTGTCTGAGGAGGAGGAAGAAGAATTTGACTGGGAAATAGAGCAGATCCCTTACACAGAAAGTGCAGAAAACATTCTACCACTAGAGTACCGTTATGGATTTGGGAATTTACGGTCAGGGGTGTTCCAGCGGCTGCAGGTAGATGCATTTTTGTCTTTTGCTATCGTAAAGGTTCTGGGTAACTTTCTTGTTGGGTAGGCTTCCTGGCTTATTCCATAGTGAGGAGTTAAGTAACTGTTCTCCATTATCCCATTACCGTGACTGAGAATATTCTGCTTTTGCATGTAGCAGTACAGAGAAATCCTTGTTCCTGAAGGGGTAGGGGGTGGTTGAGACTGAGTTAATTGTGTAGCAGTCAACAGGCCAGTCTGTTCCTGTAGTAGGTTCAGTGTTAAGAGGAAAGGGCTGAATGGGGGTCCTTGGTAGAAACGGCTTCTGGAAGTGGGCTGCTGTCACCAGCATGGTTCAGCTAGGCTGGGAAGGCACGGAGAAAAAGGCCTGTATGAAGCAGGCCATGTGCCAGGTGAATAGTTCTGGCAAGCTGCAAAGAGTCTACATGCCATTAACAGTCTGCTGTTAACACTTTTGCTTTATATTTGGTATTGTCTTCTATTCTGACTTCAAACATATTTAACATCAATGTACAGCATATTTCAGATTCAATGAATTTTAATTACTTTTAAATTTAAAAGAAATGACTCAAATAATACAAAATAAAGCTGGCTAATCTATAGGTCCTGTTAAGGTTGTCGCATTAAAATTTTTTTCATTGTGAAATTCATGATAACTTTCTCTTTGGACTTTTTATTTTAGACTTGATTTTCTCTTCAAGGTGTCTGCCCACCTGGTATTGGTGAGATTTACTAGGGTTATGCTGATGCACTGAAATTTGCTTTTGTGGATTAAGTGGTAGGATAGGCACTTTAAAATGCAGTTTCTTTGTCTTGTGCATTCAGCAGATTCTTTAATTCATGAGTAGATTGAAGCTAATCTACGACCTGTAGCATGCTAGGTAGTATAATACTCGCAGTATACAGACCTTTTATTAAAAATAGTAGATGATAACTTAATTTCTTCTAGTGTTCTTACTCTAAGCAATGACAATTGTAGCTGTTTAAACCAACTTAATTATGTAACGATAACTCATTATTGCATGAAATGTATTTTCAGGGTTTGGAGCAGAAGGATCGATATTTATGGAGAAAGTATTTACATTCTGTTAGGATATATATGTACTGTTTTACTACCATAAAATTCATGAAGTATATTTACCATCAGCATTAATGTACTACTGCTCAATGATGGGCACTGCAATTGCCCATTAATTAATGTATGGCTACTTCAGAGTGTGAGGGTAGCGTCAAAAGTTGCAAGAAGAGTATCTGTGGTTTTTATCTTGTCTTTGCTGTGGTTGTGTGCTTTTGTTAAACATCACAAATGTTATTGGAATGCAGAATAGCCTGCCTGCCTAATGATAAAATAGACTGAATAGACTTCATAGTATCATGAATTCTAAAGAGCTTGAAATAATTTAATTTCCTTGGAATTTTGATGTTTTATTTACACAACGGAGCCTGAATTTGGAAGATTTGAAAGGGAGGTGTGTCAGTGTAATGCAGACAAGCATCCTTCCTAAACTCTTACTAAATAGATCTTGCATATCATGCCTGTGGCTTGGTCATGTAACTTTTGTTCCATTTGCAGGATGAACTCAGTGATGTTATTGACATTAAGGATCCAGACAAAACTCCTGTAGATGAACGTAGGAGTAAACGCCTGGCAGCTGAGGCTGCCAAGTTTGAACCTGATCATTACCTGTGAGTATTGATTGACTTCACCTGCTCAAGCAAAAGTACCTCAGTTGAAATATATTCCCTCTTTCTTTTCATAAATGATCGATTTCAGATCACTTTTGGAAAAAATAGCTTTACTTTTTATTTGTCTGTTTCTTTGTCTCATCGCAGCAGGCCTTAGAGGGTATTCTTAAGCGTGACACTGACAGAAGGCATTGCTTATCTGTTCTGGGCTTACTCTACAGTTTCATTACTGCTTCAGTCGGCATTCAGGCAGGGGCTGCTGTGAACTGTTGCAGAACCTTGTTTTATACTTCACCACTTCAGCAGCTGAGTAGCCAATCCCTGCGAGCATTTTGGGTTGTAGATGCCAGAACTTTGTTTTCCCCTTGTGAAACAAGGATTACTGAACCATCCTGGTCTATGAGGAAGTCAATTTGAGTTTTGAAGTTATGAAGATTGTGTCTAGGCCACTCTGGTTTTTGCATTCATCACATGAAACCTTTTTTACAGCAGAATGAGGAAAAGTTCCAAACGAAGACTTTGTGTTTCTTTGTGCTTCATTCCATGTAATGAAGGTGGAAATGATTCTTTGTGCCTTTCAATTTTGAGTACTTTAGGTTAGTGTTTTTAGGTGAGTTAGGTTCAGAGACTTCCAGATAAGTAAACTAAATTGAAGCCGTGAGATCTATTAATACACTGATTCCTGGAAGATTGGTTTGGTGGGAGAGGAGTGTAGTCCCCAGTAGGGAGAATTAGTACTTGTGGTGTGTTTTGTCAGGGAGAGGTAGACTTAACCCATTTTGAGTTGTTCCAGAAGGTATATTTGCAAACTTGGAATTTTTCCCCAGTCAGGTGTGTCAGAGGCAGCTGCGTGTCTTTCTGTATCACAAAGAAATTAGAAAAGTTTTCTTGAAACATCACTTGGAAGTACATTTCACTAGAACTGAAGTAGTTCCTAACCTATAATACGATGGAAGTTATAGTACTGTTCTAGCCTAGTAGATGAGCTACAACAGCTTAGTTTAACAGATGTGTTTTGGATGCTTTAGAACAGATCAACCTTTCTTCAACAAAAATTGTTTTCCTGTGTACCCTGATGAGAAGGACAGTTCTGGGAGAAACGATGGCAAACAGAAGTGTTCTGTTGCCTTTGAGGAAAATGTATGCTGGCTGATAGCTATGAGTTACTTTATAAAGACACTGAAGGAAGGCATCAAAAAATCTGTCTGTATGAGAGTAAAGCAAATTACATTCTGTGCTCAGTAGACTGGGCAGGTTTTGTATGATGATTAAGAAGGTATTAAGAAATATCCTGCATTTTTGTCAGTTCTCAGTATTTATACTATTGTTTGGTTGAAGAAAAAGCTAGAATTACAAGAGGAGGCTTAGAACTTGAATCCTTTCGTATAAATCCTCCCAGAATTACTATATTGATATTTTTACCACAATGGCTTTGTGATGAGATGGAGGTAATCTCTATTCCAGAATTCATGTACAACTTTTTTTTCTCCCCCCCCCCCTTGCTGCATCATGCCTTTGTTTACCTAAAAGACAGTCCCTATCTCTACATTATCTTTGCCCTTCAGCTGCATATCCTTCCTCCCCAAGGGATACGCAGTTTTAAAGTGGGAGAGCCTCCCAGTAAAATCAAGTTTACTGCCAGTGACATTTTCTGATAAGTCTTCTCTTTGGAATGTTTTCCTTTAGGTTTATCCAGAACAAATCAGGTTGGTTTGCCTTCATGTCGTGCTGCAATCTCACCAATTTCCTAGGCTTCTGGGTGGCTCAGGAAAGGTGGAGGAAGTAAAGAAGGGGTACTGTAAGATAAGAGAATATTGTTTGTGCTTTTAATAATGATTATTTCTGGTTTTAAGTCAAAGAACAAATACTGGTCAGGTTTGTTGTATTTCTAATGTATGGAAAATAGCCTGGAGCCAAGCCGGTTGTATTCTATGTATGCATTA
>BOSO01011524.1:0-29168 GCA_018403395.1 Gorsachius goisagi | reverse complement strand
GCATGTCTTAAAGTACAAACCGTGGTGGGTTGATGCTCATAAAAAAATGATAGCCTTGCAGGGAGAAAGTCATCAGGAACATGACACTCATACGTTTGGTGAGAACATATATATTCACACACCTGTTGCTTGAATGATAATTGCTGCAATGCTATATTATGTTTTAGGTTATTGTTTTTAAAGAAGAAAGTATGGGTTTACCCTACAATTTTCAGTCTTAACTGTTCTTAGAGGAGTATTCTGCTACTTCTCCTGTCCTCAGAGTAAAATTTTTTCCTCTGAGGGACAGTTATGTACTGAAATCCTTGAGACAGTGTGTAGAGCAGTTGACAGTATATTATAAAGCAGTTATCTTAAGCATTTATCTGTTAATTATGTAGTGTAGTGTGTGATCTCTTTTTTTTTTTTGTCTGCGTAACAAATTTTGGAGTTAACTCTTTATAAAGGCCATTCTAGAATTTCAGGTATGTGTGAAGAAGTTCCCTTTTAAGGGTATGCTGTAATCTTTAAGATTTCAAAGGAGCTGCCAGTGTCACGAAGTCATGGCATCTGAAATCAAATCAAACCTATCTTTGTGTAGTGATTGTGATAGCTAGCAAGTGGGTCCTTTGTTGCTGGTGCTTATCTCCTCTTTTTTTTCAGATTTTTCAAGTAATTGTTCTCCCTTTCCTAGTTGTATTTTCAATGGAAAAAATAGTCAAAACTGGGTTTTGTGCCCACTTCCAAATATGGTGCAGACACTTCACAGCACATTTTCCAAGAATTGACTGTGGGAGATTGTACTGATATCAGCCCTTATCTCTGTTTGATGAACATGTTTTCTGTAGGGTGTTTTATTTTATTTACACAGTATGACAGAATTTCATGGCCTTTATTACTCTCCTGCTATTTTTATGGGTCTCAGAGACTTTTTTTCAAAGGAAAGTCTTTGTGTCTGTTTAGAAGCTAAAGGGGATGGTTTCAGGTTTAGTAGCTGACCTTGCAACAGTACTGTTACAGATAACTGAGATTACCTTTCTGTACACAGAGATTGCAGAGAGCATTACAAGTTACTATTAGGCATATTCTTTTATTGTCCTTTGTTAATTTCCTATGTAGTATGAAAATCCGATATTGCTAAAGTAGATAATGATAATCCCTTCACCAGAGGTTCTTAACAAATATTAGTGCACTAATAATACCTGCACTTTCACATTTTCTACAGGAGAACAATGGAATTTGAGTAAATGTTGCGTATTTTACCATGAATGTAATCTGATCTTCATTACTGGTCTCTTTTCAGCCTATGAAGCCAGAATTGTTAATTATATGCATCATAAGCATTGGACAAAGGTACAAGAGGCTTGAAAATAGAATAATGAGGGGTTCTTTTGTTTGTTTTTATCCATTCACTCCTTAGTAAATGAAACACTGCTAATGTTTGCCTGTGTTAAGGAATATAATGAAAATGAAGAGCTGCTGGATGATTTTATCGATAAAGAATATTTTCACTCCAAATTGAGATTCTGAAGAAAAACACATCAGTATGAAGCTGGGTTTTAGGGGCAGTAACAACAGACAAACTACTCTAAAGCCTGGCAAGCCTGCTAATGAAAGTTATACAGAAAATGGGGCTACATAAAGGATCATCTTTTCTCTAAACCATTTGTTGTAACAGAATTATATTTAATAAGGATGATAAAAAAAATGTAGTCTGACCTTCATATGGCTGAGCGAAGAGGCTCATGTAGTTTTGTGGATCTTGAGGAAATTTAATTAATGTAAGAGGCTCTCTGGCGTTCGGGTTGTGTTAATGGCAACCCACCCTTTCCCTTGGAAAGACCTCAGTTTTGTTAGCATTGTCAATGCTGTGGAAAGGCAACAGCAGCTGGGGATGGCAAGCAGCTGAATGAGGATCTGAAACCGTCAGACATTCCTAAACCAGCGAGTTGTGGTGAAAGAAACCACCATGAGAGGGAGTACAGGTTCCACTTGAAGGTATCTTATGAATGGAAATACAAAAGGGCAGGAGGTGGGTCCAGGCTGTTGGGCCTGGAATCTGATCATCAGTAGGATCAGTTCCCTCTGGCTTTGTATTGCTTTTGTGCTTTATCCAATCAAAGGGATGGCCCAGCTAATCTGAGTTACAGATTCAGGAATTCTTACAAGCTGAATGCATTTTGATTGCATATCTGCATTAGTATGTATTTCCAATATGCATGCTTAATAAGTAGAAGTGACACAGAGAAGGCACATAAAAGAAAGAAGGACTGTGCTAAGTGAAGGAGCTTCTTTACTACATGAGAAATTTTATGTTGTTTCCACGAGAACTGGGGAGAAGTCTGACTGTATTAAGCCAAGGTGTACTATACAGCTAGAAGGAGGAGGAGTCTGTCAGTGGTATTACAGTGTGCTCGTAGTAAGAAGCCTTTGAACACTAGTGCTTAGCTATAAAAAGCCAAGGGAACTTGAGCACAGAAGCTCTAGGGGCACAAACGTTACACGTACTGCAGTGTGTTTCAGGGTGTTTTATGAAGTGATGTGTAGCGTTTCTTTGAGCCTATGTATGCGTGTTTTCCCGTGCAAGTAGGTGTCAGGTCAAACCTTTCTTATTATAAAAGTCAGATACAAAGGTCCCCTGTTTATTTTTGAACCTGTTAAAGGGCATAAAGAAGGAGGGATTGAAACATTCATGCAGTTTCTTTTTATTGCTTATGGAAAAGAGACATAAAATGAAGAGTACCCAGATTTCGTACTCTTCCTGTGTTCCAAATTCATGACTTGTGTTAAGGAAGGCATCTAAAATAAGGTAATTTCCATCATCTTCCACGAGGAGGACTTCCAAGGATACAGCTTGTAAAGAGACTTCAAATATTTGGGGTGTTTAAAATGTGTACAACTCGTGGTAGGTTTACTGCCATGGCTGGCTTGTAGAAACATTTGTCTGTCCTGTGTGAAGGAAGGTTATGTTCTTGATTAAACACATGCTGTCCAAAACTGTTACGCAAGAACATGGAAACAGGTTTTGTGGAAATCGCATGCTGTCAGACGTGCAGCATCTCGTACTGGGGAAGTCTGCTACCCTCAAAGATGACACGGTGTATCTTTTTAGAGGGTTGTTTACTGAAGGCAAATGATTGTTTGGTACGACAGGAAGGTAGGAATGGTAATGCTAAAACTGATGGTAGATTACAGTACAGGCTACCGCGATATTGAGGTATTGGCACTAGAATTTGACACCTGGTGCCTTTAGAGTCCTCATATTTTATGCTCTGTTACTGCTGCCATTAGGACAGTTCCGAGCCACACAATGTCTGTGGAATTGGGAATGTCATTGGGAGCTGACCCCTCAAGTAGCTACGTGGAAAAGTGAGTTTAATGTGGGAAAGTGACATAAAAATTACCATGTTCTTAAAATGTATATTTTCTTAATCAGAAACACTGAACCAACAGATTTTTTTTTATTTCTTCATTTTGCTGATTTATGCTGATGTCCTTTTTGTTTTTATCTTCATTGGTTTCTTAGAACCAAAAACTTGATTACTTTTGTCTTTATAATGTCTTCGGCTACAAGAAGTAATTAGAAATACAGATTGCTGCTTTTTTTTTTCCATGGCATTACAATTAACTGAAGATTGTGTTTGGTTGATTACTGCTCTTACTTTCATCCCTGGCTACTCTCTCTCTTGTTTTTACATCATCAGGTTTTTAATGTCTTGTTATCAGACTTTTTTTATTTTTCTATCAGCTCTTCTCATTAACATTTAAAGTCTTCAGCTCTCTTCTGTCTTTACCTTGAATCTATGTTTATTTAACCTTTTTAGTTTTTCTCCAGCTTTTGTGTGTGTATCTTGTCTTTTTAAAAATTTCTTCTTTTATTGTCCTAAGTGTCTCCTCTTTCTTTTGTCCTTTTTTACATTTTACTGTGTATTGTCTTTTCTTGCCCTTTGTGGGTTTTTTGTTTATTTTCCCCCTAGGCTTGTTAGCCACCAGACAGCTAAGATTATTGCCTTTGCAGTATGGCTGAGGAACCAGAAGAAATAATAGAGTGCAGGTTTCACCATCGTGTTTGTAGTAAAATACCATTTTTGGAGTGGACATTTTCTAAAGCTGAAAGGCCCAGATTTTGTTCACGCTTACAATATAATGCAAGTCAGGTCATATTCCATAAAGCCTAACTAATTACACAGCCTTTCCCATGAGGGAATAAAACTTTTGGAAAGCTTGCTTGCTGCTGCTGCTGAAGTTTACATTAGTCTTGCTTCTACAACTTCTATATGAAAGTTTTTGTATTTTGTAACAGTCACATTCAACTTAGTTAAAAGTTCATTTTATTTTACTTCAAATTGCACAACTGCAAAAACTCCTTTTTAGGCAACACCAGTAATCTTCAAAGGCTCAGGCTGACACTTATATTTAATATAACATTTATATGCTCCATGGATAATGCTACTTTGTTTACGGTAACCTAGCATGCTTACCAGTGACATTCTTTCTGATCCCTTTATAGAATGAGAAGCAATTTCTTTTTAAAGATTCACCTTTCAATAGGATGCTGCTACTGGTAGATTTATAAGTTTAAGATTAATCACTTACTCTTCTTTCTTACCAGATTTCTGCAATTGTTCTGTCTACCTGTTTTACTCGGTCTTCTGGGCCTTTGCAGCATGTGTACCCTTCTGGCACTGTTCTGCTGCAGAGCGAGTATTTTTATGTGAGGAAAGACTGCTGTTTATTCATGCAAAATTATTAACATATAAATGATGGGCCTCTATTATAAAGCATCTCAGATTTTAAAAGGCAAGAACAGTAAAACATAGAAGAAAGAATGATGTATGGTTTTAATATGGTTTATAGGAACTGCAGATTTGTTAAAGAATAACAAAAAGTAGTATAAAGGAAATTGAGATCAGGAAAGACTGTCCCAAGTCCAGTGACTTCATGCTTGGAGGGAGAAGGTCAGAAGCAAAATGGAGGAGATGTCGAGCTGCCACCCTTCTCTAATTCTCAAATCAACATTTACACCACATGGAAGAAAAGTTACTTGTGAAGGAGCTAAAATTTGAATGGAAAAATTGTAAAGAAAGGTGAGGGATGAACAAACCAGACTTGACTTTGTGGTTTAGGGTGAGTATAGGTGTGCAGAGGAAGACAGCTTTGTGTTTTTAGGACTTTTACTTTCCTTCCTGAAGAACTGAGGCCTATCTGATCACAGTCTCCTTGACAGAGCTTTAGGGGGGCTCAAAGATGGCTACTTCCTACAAGTTCTGCAAAAATAGCCCTATATATAAGGGAAAGAGTGCTTTTATTGAATCTTCAGTGCCATCTTTTTAGAAGTTGTAGAATCCATACAGGAAGGAGATGTTATCAGCATGTCAGCACTGTAGAAAGTTCCAGTAACCCTATCGTACCTTATCAGCAACAAATTCAAGCACCAGAGACAAATCAATAGAAAATCAGCTTCATTAGTTCGATTGCTTGTTTAAGTTTACAGTATCAAGTATTTTTAAGGCAGTATCCAGCACTGGGGGAAATGCTGATAGTGGGTGTCTTTCTAGTCAGAGTAGTGCTGCCTTTCTTCTTTTATTGTCTTAGGAAGAGCTTGAAAAGGAGACAGAGTTGTTTGCTACTGATTAAAATCAATAGCTAACTTTATTCCTGTCTAATCTGCTCTCTGCTGACTAACCTCCTCCATTATCTGGGGTTGCTGATTCCTTAAATTAGAGGGATAGAAGGTACACATCTAAAAACCTTAATATTGTAGTATAACATTTTAGTTAACATTAAAAAAAACGTGGTGGTGGGACAGTCAGTTCTGCTCAGTTATTTTTCTTCGAAATAGCTGTGGAATTCAAGACTTGGCTTGACAGGACTGTAAGTCAAGGTTCTGCTTTCACCAGAAGGCTAGACCAGCTGATTATAGGTCAGGAAGGACCTCTGATACTTTTCTGTAATTTTCTGGAGTCTGACCACTGAGTCAGCTGTCTGTATAGATAGCACACTTTTTGTAAGTACCTCTAACACATTTAGAACCATGTCATAGTAGTCTTGAGATAGAGATCTTACGCTGGCTTAAGCGATGTGATCGGCAGCATAAAATATCAGTAAGACCGTAACAAAACACCCTCAAGCTGTCAGACCTCATCCTCCCCTTTAGAGATTAAGCTGTACTTCATTGATAGTCAGGTACTGAAGGGCAATTTGTAATATGTTTATTTTAACATGAGGAATGGCTAGTTTAGAATAAGTAAAGGAGGTGTTAAAAAGTAAGGGTAGTTTTTGCAGTATCATCTAACAGTAACTTTGTATGTGAGATTCATTTGCCTGATTCCTTTAGACATTAATACACAGTTATACTGTGGCTAGAAGCAGCATGATTTTGGTGCTGACATATGTACAAAACATTTTAAAATCAAACTTAAGGAAAACTTGCAAATTTAGTACTCGATAAGTAGCAACAGATGCTGCTTTGCATTAGGTTAATATTGTTGTACAGATATTGTTAGATAAAACATTGATAACGCAAGTGTACAAGATTGTACAGGTTTAACAGCAGAAAATGTAATCACAATTTTACTTGTTCTGTTAATCTTATACTTTGCGCTTGTGTTTTTGAATTGGGAAAGTAAAATAGGTGGTGGTTTTGATGTATTAATACTGAGTTTCAGGCCTGGATAGTTTATTATTCAACAACTTTAAGGAACGGATAGATATTTATTTGTAAAATTGAAGTATTTTCTCCAGAGGGAGGAACTCTTTTTAGAACACCTGGCACTTTGCAGCGAGTTAGTGAACATCTTGTAACATTTACCTTTGGGAGTTGTCTACCTCTTGTTTGCCATTGTCTAGTAACTTGCAA
Organism: Gorsachius goisagi; assembly: GCA_018403395.1. Taxonomy (NCBI): domain Eukaryota; kingdom Metazoa; phylum Chordata; class Aves; order Pelecaniformes; family Ardeidae; genus Gorsachius; species Gorsachius goisagi. Next base: position 22,330 of record BOSO01011524.1, on the reverse strand, counting down.
TTTCTGTGCTTGTGTTCCAGTTACAATAGTTATGATGCTTCAGAGAATTTGTATTTTAAAGGAAAACTTTACCTTGTACATTTAATGAACTTCGCCAGGAGTTTCTTTGCTTTCTACTTAGAAGGAAAGTATGGTTCATATTTATGTATTCCTCTAGAAGGCAGATTTAGGGAATCTAACAAATACTTGTTAGTAAAACTTTGAAAAGTCAATTTTTTTGCTGGACTGTTTCTTATCTCTGGTGATGAGAGAGGTTAATTTTGATCAGCTATGAGACAAACTTCAGGTTATAGTTGCTGATTAAGAAGAGGTGGATTCTTAGTAGTGGATCCAGTACTGAATATAATGAGTTTCTGAAGGGGAGCAGTTGCATTCCTGATATGTGTGCATCTTGGGTAACTGTAGCAAGCACATTGAGATGGGCCTAGAAATATGAGAGTGCTGGCATAACTGTTTAACAGGTATTTCTGTGATAGATTCTCACGTGCTTTGAATGACTTATTTAACTGCTTTGTAACAAACTTTATTACTGTAGTCATCAGAAGTGATTTTAAGCTTTTTATGAATCTGATCTGGGGTAGTCTTTGCTAACAAACTTTTGGCTGTTTGCTTTTCAGAATTTCTTTTCCATCTTTGGCTTCAGTTCTACGTCTTCTCTTTTGTGCTTCTCTTTAGGGTGAAAGTTCCACTTGCATATGATTTTATAATAAATTGTGTTGTCCTCCAGCAGAGGGTTTTCTAGTGAAAGCTAGCAGAAATTGGAAATGCCTTTTTTCTTTCCAATTGGACTTTCTAACTGTAAGCACCCTGTTGTGATACCTCATTAAACCCACCCTACTGTAGCAACTTAAAAAGTGGTTTTATGTTATGTTTTTCAGAAACTATTTTTTTCAAATATGCTACAGAGTTGCACATATTTTTTATGGATAATTTTAATATGAATGATAGAGGTGACTCACTGAAGAATCAATGCGATTTGAGAACGTAAAAGAAATTCGCTGATAGAATATAGATAAATCATCTGTATTTCTGATTTAAGGGGTAATACTGAACTGTATTGCATTAACAGAAAAACAGAGTTAAACTGCCATAGTCTTGCTAAATTGTCACTTTGTACCAGACCACAGCAAGTGAAAGAGATTGGCTTTCTCAAGATGATATAAAAACTGGAATTTCTTTATGTGGGAGGTTGTAAATAAATGGGAGACTGGCTTGATTCTAGCTCTTTGAGAAATTTCCATAGGAATTTAAATCAGGTATTTTGTGGTTATGAAGCTGATAGAAACATTTTAAAAGTTCATGAAGAAGAAACATTGAAAAATGTTTTTCCTAATTCATAATTGTATGTCTTGATGAGGTGTGTGCATATGTACATGCCTTTGGCATCATGTTTGTTTCAAAACATGTCATAAAATTAGAAAGCATAGTAGAAGGATCCTGGGATAAAGATGACCACATGTCTTGTAGACAGATTGTATCCCTGAGAATGTGGATTGTGTAAAATGATGATGAGAAGCATCTGCTTTACTAGGAGTTGTAACCTTTCCTGTCTGTAACCCATGCTGTAATGCCACTCCCCGCCAGGGATTTAGCTGCCCGTGTCCCAAGGGTCCAGGGCTCTGGATTATAGGTTATGCCCAGCTGCACGACCTTGTCTCACCCTGTTGAGGAAAAGCTGTGAGAAAGTCTGCAGGAAAAATAAGGACAGTAAAATTGCAGGTAGGGTTGTTGAGACAGGATCATTAGCAGCTCAAGGATTCCAGAGGTCAGTACCAATGTGGAAGATATAAAAATCCTAAGCTGGAAAAACAGGGAATCAAGTTGAGGCAGGAATTGTTGGGTTATCAGGTCAAGTTGTTAGTGCTGATGAAGCTGGTGGAAGATGGAGGCTCAGCAATATTCAAGGATCTGTCTCGGGGAGCCACAAAGGCTGACCTTCCCAGCTGCCTGCCTGGCTAGCAGGGACTCTTCACGTGCTTTATCGGGGTGATGAACATATTAACACTTATCCAGTATCACATCCCCATCTCAGTGATTAAATCACTAATTGTTTCACATTTTTAAGTTTGTACATCTCGCCTACAGCTTTTCTCTGTCCCCAGCTAAGTATGCCAGAACACAGTGACTGAAAGAAGGGGTGGTAAAAGAATAACGAGAGAGAGATTTTGATATTAATTGTAAAGTTTTGGGATTGGTCCCCCTCTGCATGCTAAAATAAATTATTACAATTCAAGGAGTTAAGGAGTACATCATGTATCTACCCTTGGCACTTAGGGTTTATTTTGAAAGCGTAATAGGAGTGCTGCATTGGGCTTGTACCTGTCCTCAGAGAAATCTCCTTCAATGAACAGTATTTAAAACTCAGATTGGTTCCAGTGTTACTAGTGCTTGAACAAATCACGGAGTGGGACTTCCTCAATGCAGCAAAGCATCAGCTGTCAAGGTGGTAACACTTCTTTCTCCTGTCAAGTCACCTTGTGCCTGTAGCTTTCTTCTGTGGTGTGACCAAAATGTGCTCACTGCATCTGTCCTACTCAGTAGGTCAGAGCCTGTTGACGTGGAATGCCTGTGCTCCATGCAGCCTGGATGAAAATCTATTAATTGTACTAAATGGCTTCTTGATTTACTTTGAATTTGTGCAGAGATGGTTTCTGGTCAGTTGTCTACTTAATCTCTACTGTTATTCCAAGGCAATTCTGCCATCCTTTCTGAAGTGTTTTAAGTACTCTTCTGAAGGGTTACCATTCAATATTCAATCTTAGCTATCCATGTCTATACCACTGTTTCCTAGAGAAATACTTTATTGCATTGTCACAGCATGCCTGCTGTGTTGTTGTTGTTGTCATCTTCCTTATGCATCCCAAAGAGAAAGTACTGGGTGAGAAGGTTCTTTGGGCTGGCTCAGTATAGCCATTCCTAACTAAATGAGGTACACTGAAGATAAACAATGTGTGGTGGTCACTGATGGTGGATACTATAGCTCTTTGGAAGGAGATGCAGCTTTGTTACCCACACTGCTGGGGATAGGATTTTGATCTTTCTTTGATCATCCTCAGTTGCTGGAAGGATGTTACCAGAAGCTCCTAAGTCATGCCTAGGTCATGAGTCGAAATTGATACGGCTTGAAAATACAGAAATGTACCTTTCCTTTTTTTTCCTTCCCTATTTCTTTAGTTCTTATCCTTTTCTACAATAAGAAAATAAATTAGGTTTTGTTATCCTGTTTTCTTATTTTTATCCCATACAACTTGGACTTAAGAAACTTCATTTTACTCAGATCATGACTGTGCATTTATCTCTGTATAAGATACCCCGGCATCCACAGAAATCCTTGGCAGTTTCAGAGGGGTTCAACATTGCCAGTGTGCACATGGAGTACATTTCAGGGCTGGAACTTGACTTTGAAAGGAATATATCAAAGTTCAATAGAAGTTAAAAATGAAAGTAAGACTGATTTAGGCTTTTTCTTGAGTGATGAGTGACTTGTGATGAGTTACATGCTGCTTTTTAAAGAGACTGTTGAAGTAGTATTACCGTCTATTAAAATGAATGTGCCAGCTTTAAATTCATAATCAATTATCCCTTTACTTTTTATAGTTGTCCTCACTGAGGAAGAGAGAGAGCAGCTGAGAAAGTTCACAAATAAATCTTATCTTCTGGATAAAAGAAGCCGTCATCATGTATATCTTGGTTTAATTGATATCCTTCTGGCGTACTGCTATGAAATCTATGTCAATGAAGGAGACAAGAATGTAAGTTTAAAAAAAAAAAAAAGTATGTTTTAGGAACCTAGTGCTGGACCCTGTACTGTCATTTAGGAAACTTACCTTTTAAAGTGAACTTACTTCCAGCCGTTACATATATATAATTGAGTAAGTTAAAATGAAAGACTTTATATCTCTGGATTGAGATTTTGGGGATTTATGTGGGGATTAATATGACTTCTAAATACTATTGTTCTTCTGGAGCAGCATTTTAGCTATAGGAGAGAAGTGGAGTGGTAGGGGACTTGTGCCTAGCAGCCTGTCTGCTGATATTAACCAATGAGAAGTTTTCTCAGTGCTTTTAATCAAAATATTGGAACATGTAATCAAAACAGTTCTGTCTTAATCAGACTGAATTGCAAGGCATGGATTTTAGAATGGCAGGCAGAAACGTCCAGACCTGCTTATTCAACAGAATAATCTAGTATGGCTGTTGTATTGTTTGTGTTGCACAAAATTGCAAATATGCGAGGAACGCAATTGTACAATTCTTTGTTGATCTTTGCAGTAACTGTATGGTATATGTGGAAAACATACTGTGATGGTTTTTCCTCTCTCTTCCCCCCCCCCCCTTTTTTTTTTCCTTTTTAATAGGAAAACCAAGCAGTTCAGGCCACACAAATCTTTACTAGAGCCAAGATAATAGATGAATTCTTCCTGGCTTTTTGCCCATATCATCTCACTAGACTGTACTACCACACATATACTATGAATCTGTCACATTTTAAGAATGATGACATTTTACATGTACTGCTGGCTTTAGGACCCTCTCTGAAAGCCAAAAGTCTCGAGCTGTTTTCATGAAACAAGGCATTTTAGCTTGAGCTTTGTTGGTTCAAGTTTTTGTCGCTTGGTGAAAAGGGACAGAATTCCACTAAAATACTGTATTTCTGTGGTTGCTGTTGTGTTTTAAAGGCTTTGTGCATGGGCTAGATATTCCCAATACAGAACCAATTCAGTTATTTAACATCTGCATTGCAATATAATTTTTAATGCTGTCCTGTGGCCATTTCAATGCGTGTAATATAATTACTGCTTCATATTCACAAATGTTCTTAAATTGCTGCTGGAATGTTATCTTAAATAGTTTGCCAGCAGTCTTGAATGTTGAATTAGGTAATACTTGTTTTACGGTCTCCTCTTCAAAATCAGGTTGAATCACCTTGGAACATCAGGAAACTGAGTGCAACATTGTGCTGGCTGGAGGTAAGTTAAAACTTAGGTTCTGTATCGTGTGTTTGCTGTATTACTTGGTTTTGGTATTGTATGTTGCTTTTATGGAAAGCTCACTCTTTCAGTACTGAGGATTAATTAAGTGTATGTCCTCTTTTTAATAAATGTTACAAGAAATTGATCGTGACTTCTGGGCCCCCCAGCTACTAGTAGCCTTAAGAGGCTGGAGTACAACCTCTTGTCTGTCTGTGTACTGGGCCTTCTTCTGGCCCATTCTGGAAAAGCTAAGGATAGGCACTATGAAAAAGATGCTTGTCTACACACTGTCCCTAGCTCCTGGGCTTGGTTCACCTTCATTTAGGAAGTTACCGTAACTATTCCTCACGTATGTCTGCAGCATGTGTGTGCAACTCCATGCTTAGGGCAAGAAAATACAGCCTTCTAGCTCCTAGATCAGAAGTCATAGATACCTTCTTGTTTAACTGGCATGTTAAAATAGAAAGGGCATAAAAAGCAGGGAATGTAATTTCTTAGTCTTGTGTCCTTCAAGTCCTCCCTCAGATGGATATTTTTAATAACTTTTGAAGATGGCAGGCCTTAATAAAGCAGCTTATTGTTCACTTCTGGGTGTTTTGACTGCTGAGCCTTTCTTCAGCCTTCCCAGTTCATCATTCTGCACTTCTAGCTTGCTCTTTTTCTTGGCTGCAAATCAGGTGGCTTCTGGCTTCTCCCCCATTTTGCTGTGTGGCTTCAGAGTACATTGGAGAGTGGAACTGGGAAGTCCGGAAGTAAAAATAAACCCAATGATAGGAAAAGCTCTTGGAACTCAGCCGAGAAGGTGGTGGCTTTTTGTTTTTTCACCTGCCATGGAGAAGCTGAATTCCATATTCTTGTAGCAGAAAGACCTCAGTTCTGTAGTTGTTAAACTGTTGTCTCATTAAGGCTCTGATGATTGGATATCTTTCAGGCATGTGCGGAATATTTTTGTTTCGGGTTTCTTGTGGAGTAAGTTAGTGGACATGTGTTGCTTTACTTGCCTACTTCTTTTCAGTGTTATTGTCACATCCTTGTTTGTTTAGTTGCTGCTAGCCCTTTGAAACCAACATAGGCTAGAGGAAACAAACTGAATTCTATTCTTCATACTTTTAGATTGTATACTGAAAGCATGCAGGCCTGTGTAATTAAGTTGTTACAGAGCTGGAAGTGGAAGGGACTTAACCTGGCCTGCAATCCATTATTTCTTATGGTGGCAGCGACCTAGGAAGGACTGTCCTGTCCTCATCCCTAAAGTTACTGAGCCAAGTCTCAGTTTGCAGGATCAAAAATGAAATTTGACAGGAGTTTTGGGTTCAGTCCTTCTAATGTTTCAAGTAGTGGCAAAAGTTATACTCAGTAATAACTTGTTCTATGATAACTGGTTTTCTAGATCTTTGTTTTAATTTGTTTCCAGTTGAATGTTCTGCAGTAGTGAGTCACAAAGGAGTGCAGTTAAAATACTCTTGAATTTTTTTCAGATCCATTTCCTAACATAGTGAAGGAGTCTTCTGCATGTGCTTATTCTATAGTATAGCAGTTCTTGGCGCAGCCTGTGCCAACAGTATATTTCACACCCAGAAAATTCAGTCTCCTGGCACCAAGCTGTTAATAACTATATCTGTTATACAAACCGTGTAGAGGCGGGTGTTTTCATCAATCTGTAAACAAAATTGCCTCAGCTATGGTTTGTTTGAACTGACTGCCATTTTGCTGTGCATGACATGTACACACCTTAGGCTCTAAATATTAAATAATAAAACATAAATGGTTTAAATGGTTACTGGCGATCCATTAAAATGAAAAATGCATTGAAGTAGTCATATAATCCAAAAAAAGTGCTGGCTGTCAGCAAAGCATTTTTATTAATTTTAAGAAATGGAGAATTCAAGATGAAACAGGTATTTTTATTTGAATTCTTAAATGGAATATTTTGTCTTGAAAAGTGAAAGCTGGAAAGGAAATCACTGTCTTAAGAAAGTCTTTAATAACTCATTAATGCCTCTGGCCTGAGTAAATTAGAGGTCTTCCTCATTCATAAAGGAGGACAATGAACTGCTTTCCCTACATAGGTATATTTATCCCTGACTTGAATATCTATAATTTTCATGAAAGGCAGAGTCATGTATCACTTTTAAAGATCTTATATGTACACATGTATTTTGTTAATATCATGTGGTTTCGATTTTTCTTTACTCTTAAAAGGCTTTTTATAGCTTCCCCTTAATATATATGTAATAATGCGGGACAGATGTAATTTATTGCTTTAATCTAAAGAATGGCTAAGTATGAGTTAGATGTTTTATTCTAATATTCTCTATATTCTTTTTTTAATTCAGAACTACTAAAATGTATCTGTCTTCTGTTATCCTGCCATGCAAACTAAATGTGGAGTGCCTTGTTTCTGTTTAACATGTTGATTTCCATATCTATTAAAATACAGATTTTTTTTTTTAGATGCCTAATATATGAAAAATGTGCTTTTTCCCTATTCTGCTATGACTTTTTTTCCTTAAAGGAAAACAAACAAACAAAAAACTGATTAATTGTATCAAAAAGCACACAGACTAATTCAGATTTTTCACTGATATACACAGAGTTTCACTAGCATTCATGATGTCATGGTGTCTTTTGGAAGAAGAGTGTTATGCTATCCTCTACACAGACATTTTGGATTAGTGACGCGTGCCTTCAATGATACAGTCATGATACTGCAACTAGGTGAGTTTTTTAGGGATTGGAAGTGATGCCTATATAGGCACATTATTTGTATGTCTGGGGTTTTTTAATAACTTTTAAATCCTTTGGCCAGTTTCACTCAAACTGGATAGATACTGACATTTCTGGAAATCTTGTGGTTTTGTGAAAATGGGGCTGGGGAAAGAAGTAGTGTCCTTACCAGGAAAAAGCCCCTGAAGCAACTAATTTATTAGCCAGAGGATTATACGTGCAGCTGTGATGTAAATTCAGCTGTATTATTCATGCCAGAAAAATCTACACAGAAGAAATGTTATGAATGTCTCATCCTTAGAAAAATCTTCTCTCTTGATAAATTAAGGTAGTCCAACTGTGATTTATAAAACTTCAGGGAAAAGGTCTTTAAAGTATTTTTCTCTATGCTGTATTTGCCTGTAAAGATATTTTTCTGTTGGAAAAGAACATTTTAGTGAAACTTTGGTTATGGTAGGTTAGATATGTAATTTTTTTAGACCATGTCCTCAAGGTGTCTTAAGTTTTTATTTCAAAGCAGGGTCACATATTATTACAAGTATAGTGACAGCCCTGTCATTTTCTGTTGTTCTCTGTGTTCTTTAATTACCTGACTGAAACCCTGTTAAAAAGATTGGAGGGATTTCTGATAACTTCTATGATTTGCCTCCATCTAAAGGAAGTTTTTAAAGCATCATCATCTTCAGTTGCTCCAGCTGTTCTGTTTGATTTAAGTTCTGCTCCTCATGGTTTTGCAGTTGCAAATCTGGGCAGCTTCCCTGCATGATGTACTGTTTGGAAGAACTATTGTTCTAATTTAACTCTTTGTCAGTGATGTTAGGATTTTGACAGAAAGGAAGCTTACCCTAATGTTCAATTCCTCCTCCTCTTCTTCCCAGTTTCTTTTTCTAGAATTAGATCTTCTGTGTTTGTTTTTTTTTTAACTGAGCCTGTCTATTAATTATTTTATTTTTTTCTGTTCAAAAATAACTATTTGACATCTAGCCATCTTAATTCCTGTGTGTGCCAGTTTAGTATTGCCATACAGAATCACACATTTGACAGCAAGGGGTAGTTTTGTGGTTCATATTTGGTGTTACAGTTCTTTGTAGGATTTGGGCAAAATGGTTGAAATTACTCTGTGGTAAGTCCAGTGGCTGTTTGGGAAGAACAGAAATCCTGAATTTATATCAGCATCAAAACTTGTTTTACATCATTCTTCTTTTAGTACTTCCTATGTAATTTTTCCCTCTTAGGAGCAGAGGCCAAAGTCTCTGACTTGTGTATGTTATCTTAATTCTCTCCATGTTATTAGGAAAATAAGACAGTTCTAAATAACACCCAAGTAGAGCTATTCATAAAAACTAAGCAGTGAATACCATGAAAACTATTATGTTGAAAAATAAATAATTGAAAAAATTCATTTAAACCTGAAGAATAAAAAACTGACTACACCCTACATATTTGTAGCTTTGTTTTGTTTTGCATTCAGGAGCAGAGCTGTCATCATCTTAGTGACTGCAAATTATTCTTTCGGCAGCAACATTCTTTTTATATATTCCCTGTTTATCTCAGACACTGTTCATGTAACAGTACAAATTTTCAAACTTACGGTTATTCCAGCTTCAGTTGTGCAGTTGTACACAACCATGCTTATATCTTGCGTTGTTAAAGTTACTTGCAACTTTTCTATTTATTGTGAGTTACTACTTTTAAAAAAAGCATTCAATGTTAGATTATTTTTTTTTTTGGACAGAAGAATCACTGAGAAGCAGCACTTTGGTTTATTTCTGTGCTTGTGAGTTGCAGGATTAAAAAAAAAAAACCCCAAATGGCAATATTAACCTCTATTACTGCTAAAACCTATTGATTCAAAATACCATTTACATTATAACAGTCGGGTAGTGAAGTTTTAAGGGGAAGATATATGCTGTCCCTCTTCACTTATCTCCACTGGCTTATGCTACTGTTCATAAGTGTGAAAAAATAAAATTCTGATAACAAAACTGAAATCATACCATGCTGCTAGCCTTTTAGATTTTTGTCTTAAGAGGACAGTACATGAGAGGTAAGCTATTTGATTTTCTTTTAATGTTATGATGGACAATGGTATTGGAGTGAACATTCAGTGATCCAACAAATTATTTTCAGTAGTTTGGTAAGGGAGGTGGCATATACAATAACTGTGTGTCAGGTTTCCTACTCCATCCTCCTATGTTAGAGATATGGCTGCTGTTGCCTCCTTATCCTCTGCTTCCAAAGTACAGTGGCCACAGCAGTGGTTATCATCGTGGTCTTCCTGTGTCACCCATGATGGTCTTGATCCAGCAGTAGAGTCCCCATCTTCTCTGGAGGAGTAGTTTGCGTGTGCTACTGGGATGGGAGATAGGCTAGTCTTGTTTTTTCTGCCCTCAGGCATTTGCATAAAAATCACTGCCATAAGCTTTAAAAGAAATTCAACTTTATTTAGTTGAGGGTTAGAATGCTTTGGAAGCAGTGGAAGAAGTTAAATGCAGCAGGTCTGGCTTCATTCTGTGCACGTCTGCTGTGCTGGTTGCCTGGGAAATGGGGGCAGAATGGGGCAATTGGCAGCCTCCACAATGCTGGCCATGGATCTTCAGGACACTGAAAAGGCATGTGCAAGCCTCGAGAAGAGAAATGCATGGCCATTTCAACTGGAATCGTTAATAGTAGAGAGGAGGACATGATCTTGAGTATGAGCCATGATAATCGCCAGATGCCGCCTGGAAAACAGACACAAATATATTATTTCCTTCAGGTAGACATAAATCTATTGGGCCGGGCATTAGCAAGTTAGTGGTGTAGTGATAAAAGTAATGGTGATTAATGTTAACTTCTGGGGTTTGTGTATCAAATCAGTATTTACTATTATGGTGCATGTATAACGCTAAACTTTTTAAGTGGCCAGCTACCAAAGACTTGGGAAAGATACAAAATTGGGTGTATTTACCTGAGAAGGTGTGGGGGGTAGAAGTGTGTGTCTATGCATTCTTCTAAGAAATGGATTTGTAGACAAGGCTTCTATTGCCAAGGCACACTTGTTCAGTCAGAATGTTTCCTCCTTCAAACTTCAGTGGAAGTTGAGCTGTGCTTTTGAGGAATTTGTGTTTACAAAATATTTAGCAAACTATGCATAGTAGTTATGCATAACATTAAATCCTCTGTTACCCTCTTTGTTTATGGGAAATGATGCCTCACCAGTTTGGCACTGTATTGCAATGTATGTGTGGTGAATGTAGGTAAAAACGACTGTCAAGTAACAGATAATGAATTCAGTTGAATAGTAGCACAAAACCATTTCTTTTTGTGTAGATGCAAGAACACTGATGTTTAACCTAAAGAAGAATTGAGCTCACCCTGACCTGAGGCTTCTTTCAGGATGCCAGTAATAGAACTTGGGACATAGTATAATATGATGTTTTGATGATGATAATAATAATAATAAGCATGGTAAACTAATTTATTTAAAAATAGTAAAGGATTCCTATGGGACTGAGTTGTTATGCCTCAATTTATGTGACTTGACTTTAAAAATACTAGTGCTGTGTTGGTGGATCACTTCCAAGGTACAGGATACTGCATTTTTAAGCTATTAAGGATCCTTGCGTGTGGTTGAAACACTTTTTAATTAAGGCTTCCTGCCAAAGTGTTGATTGTGAGATGAATGCGTTAAGCTGATTAATGTTGAGGTCCTCAGCAGATTTTTTCATATGCTTTTTTAATGATCTAATACTTAAAATACTTCAGCAAAACTGTTCAAAATTCAGCATCGTTATCTAGGATATCTACTGCATTTATCTGTCCTTTGGATAAGATTAAAAAAGGGAATGAAATGCAGTGGTACATCCAGCTGCATTGCTATTTCCAACAATGTATATACTACATTTTTATGTAAATATATGGAGCCCTTTTTCTTTTCAATAGACACGTAATAAGTAAGTGGTGTGGGCTGGTTCTGTCAGTATTTACTGACACTGTGTTACCATTGCATAATACTGACTTGGACGCTATCATCTATGAACTAATAATAAAGAGAAGACTCGCTTGTGCTCTTTTCTGTGACAGAAAATATGCATTGCTTCTTTCCGTACAGCAGTTAACTCTAATAGATTAATAATCCATTAAAAACAGATAGTACTGTTGCCTAGCTGAATAAGTTATTACCTGGACTTTTTCATTTAAAAGTCCGGAAGAGTTCTTCTCTTGTTTTTAAGAAAGCTGCTGTTCTCGCTTTTTAACGAGACAGTAAAGTTCAGTTTATGCTGTTAGATGAGTGCTTCTCCTTCTTGAAAATGTGGAAAAACAGACAAATCTGCAGAAAAAATAACTTAACGTAAAATAGAATGATGGAACTACTAATTTCTTTTGCTTCCAAATATTCACTATGAAAGCTGGCAGAATTTTATGATGGTATAAAATCAGTAGGTTGTTCTATCAAATGGCAGATACAAAGCTGGGGTCAAATTGTGTCCTTTTTTGAACTAATCTGTGGAAAGAGGACTGGATTTCTGAAACTGTAGAATTAAAGTTGTGGGCTGTCATCTACCAGCTGTCATAGCAATGAACTTCAGAAGAATCCAGTGATCTGCAGACGCATGCTCCGACTTACACAGTTTTTGCCCAGCCACTCTGCTGCTTTTCCTCTGGAGTTGCAGCTTATCCTCTCCCCAACAGCAGTGTAATGATTTTTAATGGCAGGAAAGGAAAACCACCTTTGTCTCAGAAAACCAATGGGTTAATACTTAGATTTGATGCCTCATCTTGCAATATATCCCAATTTTAAGTTGGTTGTTATCCTCCTTTACCTCTAACACAGATTTTCATGCCAAAAACCAGAGGGTATTAGAGTCTGTCTTAAGTCGTATACTTCTCAGTTTTATTATTAATCCTAAATTTTAATACCATAGAAAGTAAAATTTTTGATTCGATTACATAGGTTAGAATCTTTTTATTTGTACTTTTAAACTAGGTTTTTTGAATAATTGGGAAATAGTATCTACATAAAAAGCAGTGTATTTATTGATCAGTGTAATGCAGAGCTGTAACTTTACACAGAAGATATGCAAAAACTGACTTAAATAATTTGTATTTTACTGAGATTATTATCAAAGTTTCTTGTGCCTGCTCTTAAACAATTTATTGCTGTTTTTCTAAATAGATGATTTTTCTTCTTTACCCTTGAACTCAAAAGTGCTTGCCTCTTTAAGCTATGTGAAGAAAATGAAATTGGTTATCCTTGGCATGGCTGCATCTTCTCTTCCATGGCATACAGTGAACGTACAGTGTGGAATTTCGCAGAAATAGGGCAAGAATTGTCTGTGTGTTACCGAATATCTTGCATTAAGGCTTAAATAGTGTTTGCTCTTTCACTCTTCTTATTCCTGTGGTAAGGAGTTAAATGCAACTTTGTGTAAAGACTTCTTGTTTATAAGGTACCATGTAGAAGATGCATATTCTGAAAGCAGAACTTTGATAGTTTGCCATGCTCTGTGTGTTTGCCTGTACCGAGGGTTCCCTATATTATAAAGTCTGGCTAGATTTGCAACCTCTCTGATTAGAGACCCATTAAGCTACTATAATCTAAAACCATAATTTATGAAGACAGACTACTTTTTATTGAGAATTAGTGTTGCAGTCACTAATTTACATTGTTACTTGGCAGATGAGTAACAGTAGTGGATGTTGTAAATGGTTCGGGCTGGCAGCTTGACAGCTAGAACCTTAAAAAATTAGCAAAATTTTAATTCCACATATCATTTCTTTTTAAAAGAGAACACTTCTTTTAAGTCAAAATAGTTAAGTTTGACAGGCTTGGCTTGACAAGCATTGATGGTGATACAATCTAAAAGTTCATCAGTTATATTTGGGATTTTATATTTTATTTCCTGACTTTTCTTCCAAAGCAGTGGGTTTTTTTCAGTTCTGTTTGCCATGGCTTTTTACTCTCCAGGTTATTTCTCCTTATTACCATGTTCCACATCCTTTAACTTTCATTCTCTGTCTACATTTTTTCAGCACGGAATTACTTAAAAACAAACAAACAAATTTTGTGCTTGAACAGCAGGGGGAGTTCTGATCTTTTTACTTTTTTTTTTTTTTTTTTTTAAATCTGTAAAATGTAATTTCATCCATGTTCAGATTTCATAGCCTAGGAGGAGCCAGCCTCTTGGGAGAGGGTTATTAGATTCCATTTGCAGCAGTGGCTGTTTTCATTTGAATGTTGGGTTGGTTGGGGTTTTTTTCCCCTCCATTAAACAGTGAATTTTTTTCTTATTAGTGTTCCAGCACTTAAACCTTTGCAACTTTCATCAGAAAACTAAGGGAGGAGATTCCAGCTAATTGGAGACTACATTAATCAATTGTCTTCGTAAACAATGGTTGCATAAGAAGAAAGTTAAACTGACTATGGAAAGATTTCTTGATGAGAAAATATTCAAGTTTTTAATATTTTACTGCATTTATCAACTGAATGTGAAATGGCACCTTCTTGAGCCTGAAGTGAGTTTTTCTTTCTGGGAGTTCAGTTTGCCAAATTATTCTGTACAGGAGTAGGAAAGTTCTGCTTAATTTAAAGCAATGGTTGGATATTAGGTAATGGTATTGCTTACACTGGCTTATACAACTGCTGTGGCTCCTGCATGCTTGACCCTGCTGTGGTCTGTGTGTTTTTAACCGTATTATTTTCCAGAAGAGGTGTTTGTGTAGGCCTACAGGGGAATAGGTTTTCTTTTTCTTTGGTAAGTGATGGGGCATAACTTCTTGTTATTTGCAAGTTACTTTTCAGCTTGGTGTTTTGTTTTTTGGTTTTTTTTGGTTGGTTGGTTTTTTAAATATGGTTCACTGTATGACTCTCCTAAAGTTTGGGCCAGCACAACTCAGAGAAGTGGAAAAGCTGGGGGAGGGGGCTTCTTCAGCTGTAGAGAATTACACGCATGACTGTGCCTTGAGGCTTTAGTCTTGCAGAAAGATTCCTACTGGATACAGAGGCTCCACATCCACATAGATGTGGATATCAAGGGACATACTCATCTTACTGCCGTTCTGAGACTGTGAATCAACTTAAAGTTACAGGATGGTTGGAGATAGCATGGTTATGAAAACCTCAGAGGTGAGGAGATGGTAAAGATTATCTATCATGATTTCTAGTGAATTACAAAAATAAAAATCTATTTCCAGGAAAAGCTGCGGTTTTGAAGTGTCTGCTGGATATTCACAAGACTTTTAGGGAGAATGACCCTGCCTACATCCTTAATGATCTCTTCATTACAGACTATTGCATCTGGATTCAAAAAACCAAGTAAGTTGTTAAGTAGTTACTGATGTGGGAAATGTTTTTAGCACACTTAAGAAATGCTATCTCCTATAAATGGAAGTGTGATCAGTCTTTTTCATTTAGTAGCCTTGCCTATCCAGTTATTCTTACTGCGTAAGTGAAGACAGTGCTTTTTTAATACAGTGACATCACTGGAGAAGGGAGGGGGGAATTACATCTTAAAAATGTGAATTTTTGTTAATATATTAATGGTTTGGGGGGAAAAACAGCTTCTGGGGAATTTTCAAGCTATTGCAATCTTTCTTAGGAACAGAAATGTTTATATAGCACTTGGGTAACATTAGGAAAAAGGTTGGAAAAAATTCCTTATTTCAGAATTGAATTTATAACTTCCAATAGAATTGGCAACTTCCAGTTCTGGTCAGATGCTGTCCTGGTTTTGGCTGGGATAGAGTTAATTTTTTTTCCTAGCAGCTGGCATAGTGCTGTGTTTTGAATTTCATATGAGAAGAATGTTGATAACACCCTGATGGTTTGGTTGTTGCTGAGCAGGGCTTGCACTGAGTCAAGGCCTTTCCAGCTTCCCCTGCTCTGCTGGGTGCACAAGAAGATGGGAGGGGACACAGCCAGGACAGTTGACTCCAACTGCCCACAGGGCTATTCCATATCATGGCATCATGCCCCAGTATAGAAACTGGGGGGAGTTGGCCAGGGGGCAGCGTTCACTGCTCGGGGATGGGATGGGCATCGGTCAGTGGGTAGTGAGCAATTGCATCGTGCGTCACTTGTTTTGTATATTCTCTTATCATAATTATTATTATTATTATTACTATTTTCTCTTCCTCTTAAAGTCCTATTCAACTGTCTTTATCTCAACCCCCAGGTTTTACTTCCTCCTCCGATTCTGTCCCCCATCCCACTGGGGGGTGGGGGGTAGGAGGGTGAGCAAGCGGCTTGGTTGCCAACTGGGGTTAAGGCATGACAGTCATGCATGCAAACCACTTACATCTGTGTGAAACAGTTGATTTATGGACTATACCAGTTATATCAATTGATTATTAACACCGGAATAAGTGTCACAAATCTCTGTGCTCTGTGTACTCTTGCCCCTGTAGTTGCATGCCGGCTCGCTCTCCCTGGCAATATGCTTTGGCTTCCACTTCACTTGGGAGGACAGAGTGACTCTGCCACTTCCAGGCAAAGTCCCTGCACTTCACCGCTTCTGTGTCTCACCCAGGTTCTTTCAATGGAGTCAGCATGGCTATACTTACTCCTAGAGTCTTGGAAACTTTGCGACCAGACTGCTTAGAAGTGTCAGCATGCTTTAATGGTTTAAAAGCAAAAGTATTGGTTGGAAAACAGTGAGAAATAGGTTAAATGAACAAAGCAAGCTACATGTTCAAATCTTGCAAAACTTTATATTGTTCTTGTCAGATTTATTCTATTTTTCAAATAGCTTTTGTTTTTTGTCCTTCACTTTTTATGTCTTCACAGCCTTCTCTGAAGACCCACAAAAGCACGTGTATGAGTTGCAAGTAATATTTCTCTGAAATGGAAGGCCTTACTAATACACAAAAATGCCATTGTCATGTTTGTTAATATAGGAACATATAAACTCATAAAACAATGGTTAAAAATAGTCTTTGCATTCCAGTTCACAATTTAATGAGAGACTGAGGGGGGGGGGGGAAATAACTTCTTAAGTGCAAAGGCATAAGAAGTAAGTGAGGGGATAGAGGGAACTTGGTAATAATCATGATCGGAAAGGAGAAAGTGAAAGAGAACTGAGCCAGCTTGCACAGGCTGTATATTTAGGTGTAACCTTACCAGTACTTCTTGGAGAATTAAAGGCCTTCAGTTCATAGCTGCTTATTACATTTTGTACGTGTTCTTGATTCTTATTCTTCCCTGTATGCTTTCAATGACTCTGCTTCTACAGGAAAACAATGCACAAAATATTCTAAAGCAACTACAGGTGTTTCCAAACATTTTGATTCGTCAATCCTGATTAGTTACAGGAACAACCAGTTCATTTTACACTGACATTTCTGAGGAGGCTTTTGTCAGCCACACCTTAAATACAGGTATGGGGAAATTCATGTTCAGGTTGAAGTTGAGTTGAAAAAGTGCAGTAAATGAAGGAAGAGAAAGTTATTTCATGCATCTTTCACGAAGAAATGAGTCATAAGACAGTAATATCACTGCTGCCCATATCTATGGGTATAATGTCTAGCACGTCAGTCATAAACCCCAAGGCTTTCTTTAAATACAGCAGAGGAAAATGTATGGTAGATATAAGTGACTGATATATATTAACACATTTACTGCCAGGCGCATACATTATGTACCAGTTAGGCAGAACTGACAGCTTCTGGCAAGAAGGCAATTAAGCTATCTTACTGTCATAAGGACATGGCACAATAGTTGTCTGTCATTAGGAGAAGAGAAAGAGGAACTGCAAAAACCATTCCTATTTTTAGGGTCTGAATCAGGAAAGCATTTACGCATATGCTTAAGTCATTCCTGTTCAGTTTAGCAGTGAAGTATGTGCTTGAAGTTAAAGGTGTGCGAAGTAAACAGGAACACTTTGTTGTTCCCTTCAACGTAAGGGAAAAAACAAAGTTTGCTTGTCCTTCAGAAAATACCTTAACAGATACAGAAATGGGTGGCAACTTGTCTGTTAAGAGCAAGGGGTCCCAGGTCCCCAGGGTGAACAAGACATCTGGAGGGGGGGTGGTACATCTTCCATTCCAGGGGAAGAAGGTTATGACATCCTTCCAGTAATTGCCTCTGTGGTGAAAGAGTTTTGGGAGGGGAAGGTATTTATAGGTATTTTTGTGGTGGTCTTTCAATGAAGTTATTTGCGTGTCCGATCAGTCTGGATACTTTCTCTGTTCTGTTTCTTAGCTATTCTTTGCTCCATGTAAGCTTCATTAACTTTCTTTGTCTCCATTTTTCTCCTGTCTTTTCATAGCTGTAGTCCCGGGGCACTCTCAAAATCAGTGGAGGGTTTTTGTTCCCTTCCCCTCTTACCCATTTCTGTAACCAAGTCCTGCTGGAGACTGGGGCCTCTTTGTTTAAACAGTTAAAACAGATGGTAGGTTCTTTTTAGTGAAGAATCAGAGCACTTTAAAAACAGCTGGAAGCAAACTTTTTAGCTCACCTGTACTGGCAGAGAAAAGCGAGGGAGCTGTAGGCTTAGAAAAAAAGCTGGCACAGGCAAAAATGTAATGGATTTATCAAGTGGTAGTAAGCTTACAGTCCTATTCCAGATTAAGCCTGCAGGAGAGGAACATCACTGGTAGTAGTTTTTAAATATTCAATGTGGAAACAAAAACTTTATAGCCAACAGTGTGTCAGTAGCTGTTTACAGATTTGCTTTGAGATCATAGTTTGGCCGTCGCTAAATTAGATGAATAAGTGAATGTGTCACTAGGCTGGTAAACGATGATTTAAGTACAACGAATCTGGAATTGGAAACTATTAAACTGCTGAATAAAACACATGCAGGTGGCTAATAGTCAATTGGATATGGTGAATACAATCTACCTTTTTAATTCTAGGGATTTTTTTTCAGATAAATTATTTCATTTGTGTACCTGTTAAGAGAAAAGTAGATTCCTGGAAGTCTTAGGCAGTGCAAGATACTAGCAAGTGTAGCTAAAGTTTCGTCTTCCTGTCTGCAATCTTAAGGCTGGTTTTACCTGCTTTGTAGGTTTCTCATCTCTCTCCCTGAGCTGCTTGTGAAGTTACTATTAATAATTTGATCTATTTATCAAGTGACATGTAAAATCTTTTTAACTGTTCATTGGGTTTTGAAGGAAGGGAGCGTTGCTCAGCAAAACTGATCAGAGAAGAGGGAAAAGTAAATGTTAATCTGGGCAACAAAAGCTAGACAAAGACCTATGGAGGCAGCTTGTAGTAAATCTCGGCAGGTGGTGTCAACATTTATGTTGAAAAGCCAGATGCAGCCAGATGGAAAATTGCATCTTTAACCCCTGAGGTCATAATGACATGTCATCACTTCATTTGATTCCCCTGCTAAGTAAGCTTATCATCCACCCTGCTGTCACTTCTGTTATTACTTTCATTTCCATAATAAAATTAAATTTAATTTGTCTGGTTTGCATGCTTTTTTTTTTCTTTAGGTCAGAGCTTTTACAAACCGCTATGATACATATAGCAGCCTCTGCAAGGTGAACTTATAACTGAATTTATATTGTAAGTCTGAGCTTTTCTCCATCCTTCACGCCTTACTCTAAGCAGAAGGAGATGAGGGAGCGGAGAACGAGCTTTGGGAAAACACTGGTTGTCTGATAGCTGCAATATGGGCTGCTAAGCCCAGGGGAATCTAGGTGTGGGTTTATTACAAGAGAACTTCTTCCCTTCTGCCAGAGGGGAGTTATGTGTCTGTGACCCCATAGGAGTTGTGTCCTTTATAGAAGTCAGAGTAGTTTACCCACTGACTCTTGCTGTGCTGAGGTTCCTTTGTGTAGCCTGATGTCTTTCTCCAGTGCTTTGTATTCCCCTTTGTGCCAATCTCTATTCACACTGCTTTTTGTTGTCCACTGTTGTACATATGTGCCTTCTGGTAGCTCGGCCGCGTGATGCCTGCTGGTCATATCATGAGTGGCTGGGTGGAAGGCTGAGCGGCTTCCTCGGAGTCCTTGTCCGGGCAGGCAGTTCAGTGCATACTGGTCTGCATCCCTATGTAAGAGAACAGTTGAGCCCACGCTGATTGAAAATATTTTTACCTAACATTTAAATAATGTTTAGTTTTAAACATGTGCCATTTTAGTATGGGTAAATGTGTATTTTCTGTGTTCGTTAATTGGAGATGAAGCTGTTAGTGTTCCTGGCGGTTTTCCAGGGGTTAATACACTTACTTATGCACAGTTGTATATGTCTCAAAGTTTTATGGGTATGAGGAATGCAGAAGAGTAAAGTATTTTATCCCATGGAATCTGTATTATATTTTTCATTATTGCTATTTTTCTACTTTTTAACTTACCATCTCACGTTTTATTCATGATCTGTTCTATTGCAAAAAATTATGAAGTCATCATTTGTGTATTGTAGTAGCTTCAGCGCACACAGTAAAGGAGATCTGTATGTTGAGAGATGAGTTGTGTGTCCTGTGGAACTGTATCTGCAAGTTCATTTGTTACACCGGTCTATAGGCCGCTTTAACACGTGCGTGCTCTGTAGTCACACCTCGCCTGTATTTGTGCTCTGCAACCTAAGGCAAATGTAATCTTGGCTAATTTTGGTGACTATAGGTGTAACATGACAGTTCAAGCATGCACTGTGTGCTTTAGAGTAAAAAACAGGATTCCTGTGGCATTTACGCAGTCTCCGTAGAAGCCGATCTTTTAGGGTATGTCTTTATTGGAACTAACAAAATTAAAGCTAACTCAGGTATTCCTAAGCATGTTATATTTGTTTCTCTTGATTTTCAGGTGAGACATACCCTAAAAGATCGGCTAGTTTCATAGGTCTATTTTCCTTTCCATCTATTTGTTATACTGGAAACCTAGTCCTTGCTACAACATAATTACCTAGTCTGAAGCCAGCAGGGAGTTGCTGCTTTATGTGTGGGGTGTGAAGTTCTCTAAATAAATTTAGGATTAATTACATTCACAGCGTGTCATTGAGGTGATGAGATTGACTGTGATTGTTCTGCCCCCCTTTTCCTTAGGTTTTCTGAATTACTGTTTTAATCAATATAATGTAATGTGGTCCTGAAGTGTTAAGGCCTGATGCTGCAAAGACACTAAGGAGCCTGAGTCTTTCAGGAAAAAAAAGTATCTGTGAGATACAGGATTTTTACTGCCTGTGTCACATCAGATCTTCAAGTGCACAGGGAAGTAAGGAAACGAGCCTTCAGTGTCATGGTTTCAGTCCATGGCACTGGTTAAAGTTTGGTAGAGGAAAGTTTTCTTTATGTTCATTCTGACCTCTTTCTTGGCTTTAACCAACTTCAAATATTTATTTTACAAGCGAGCATCTTTATATTTGCAAAAAAGAGCAGGTTTGAATGTATAAGACAGCCTGCTAGCATTTTTTCAAAACATACATTTAATAATCAGAGTAGTGCTGATAGTTTGACTGCTGCTGTGCCCACGTAAACACACTACCACACTGAATGTTCAACAGTCTCTCTTCAGTTCATATAAGTATCTGCATAGCTGTATAGGTCTGTTATTAATTTACAGTAAGTTCTCTCCTCTATAGAGCATCTTATTTATTTTCCTTGTATCTTGTTACACATACCAGCTTCCCATAGCCTATGCTATGCTAGCTTGTAGGGCAAAAAGCATTTGAGTACAGATCGTGTATGACAGCCTTCCTGAAAGAGTTACCTTAAGCTTAGCTGGATTTGGGAAAATATTTTGTAACATATAACATCTTTAAGCTTGTGTAGTCAAATATTATGATCTTTAGATGAAGGTAAATAGAATTTTAACATATATTCCATTGTATGTTAAAATTGTTTGTGAAACTGATCATTATCTGCAAACTTAGGAAATTTGATCCATTTGCTAAGATTTGGAAAACTTTTGAGAAGTGTTTCAAAATACATAGAAACTATTTTGATTGTGCCATTTGTGCAGCTGTTTCTTGGCAATTTTGTTTTCTTTAGTGGTTTAGGGTTTTGAAAAGCTCAAAATACTTGAATAGGGGGAAACCCAGGCTTTTAAAAATGTTTCAGTCTACTATTTTGCTGCTTGTAGGGTTGATATTCATAAAGTCCTATTCACTCTTTGTGGCGTTGCCATGTTCCTGGGAATGACTCAGCTGTGACATCTGAAACTCAGGACTGTACTGCTAAATGAGGGGTACATAGAGCAACTCTTGTTGACTGTGACCTCTACTATGAAAATCCTAAGTTCAGTCAGGAGGATTCGGCAACAAAACTATCCTAGAAGGTTTTAAAATGGTGTACTACTAACATGTTAGTTTAAGTTTTCCATCTGTAATGGGGGAGGAGGAAGTATATTAACAGATAAGTAAAATTAATTGGTGCTTTAAAGTGTTCTCAAATGTTAGAGGAATATGCTAATTTTCAGCTGTTAACCTCTTGGATTCAGCAGCCGTGATTCAGCAGAACAAAGGCATAAGCAGTAATATATTCTGGATGAAAATCCTGCTTCTTGGCACCTCATAGTATTGTATTTTAAGTGCATTACAGTTTCATGGTCGACTGTACCCTGCTTTGGCCATAGTTTAGGTTTTACTTTACTTTAATTGGTGACCGTGTTAACCTTAGCTTCGTGAAAGCTGCGGTAATTTCAGGTTTGATAAAAATTCCAGTATTCAAAGTAGGCGGTGCAGAGAAAAGCCAAATTGATTTCAC
>BOSO01011523.1:0-22244 GCA_018403395.1 Gorsachius goisagi | reverse complement strand
TCAGTTTTGGGCCCCTCACTCCAAGAAGGACATTGAGGCACTGGAACATGTCCAGAGAAGGGCAATGAAGCTGGTGAGGATTCTGGAGCACAAGTCTGATGAGGAGCGGCTGAGGGAACTGGGGTTGTTCAGCCTGGAGGAGAGGAGGCTGAGGGGAGACCTTATTGCTCTCTACAACTGCCTGAAGGGAGGGTGTAGCGAGCTGGGTGTTGGTCTCTTCTCCCAGGTAACGGGCGATAGAATGAGGGGAAATGGCCTCAAGTTGCGCCAGGGGAGGTTTAGGTTGGATATTAGGAAACATTTCTTCACCGAAAGGGTTGTTAAGCACTGGAACAGTCTGCCCAGAGAAGTAGTTGAGTCACCATCCCTGGAGGTATTCAGAAGATGTAGACATCGCACTTAGGGACATGGTTTAGTGGTGGACTTGGCAGTGTTAGGTTTACAGTTGGACTCGATGGTCTTAAATCATCCTAAATGATTCTATGATTCTAATGTGTCTGCAGTCACAGGGGAGGCTGCAGGGCAGCGGGATACATCACGTCTATCACGTAGCTATTGCTTCCAAAGTTCATGATTTAGACACAGGGTGCCTGTGTGAGCAGACTTGATGGACTGTCGGTGTTCCCTCTTCGTCCTGGTTGGAGCAGACATCTTGGTGAGATGAGGCAGTTTTTGCAAGGGACTCCCCCAAGAGCTTTCTTCTCCCAGGAAAGTCTCCCATTGGGTTCTGCTTTACAATGGGAGGATCTGAGCCTATTTTGACTATTTCATTTTCTGGGAGAACAGCACTTAAACGGTGGTTTGAAGAGGAAGGCACAAAGGTTTTGAGCACTCAGACCCCCAGCTGAATCTCTTTACCTTCCCCTAATTTAGTTAGAGTGCTTATGAAAGGTCTTTAGCTGACATGGAAACTGAAATCCTGTCATTAGCGAGGTATCATTCGTTAGCGAACAAGCTTTCACGCTAGGGTCTTGCCTTAGCCCCAGTCAGGAGGGAGCACTTCAAAGCCCTGTAGGTAGTACCCGCTGAAACGTGTTGGCAGACTGCAATCGGACGTGTGTCTGTTGCTATAAAAGGGCTAACGCAGTTTCGCTGGGTGCTGTGCAAAAGGCTGCCCTAGCTGGTGGGAGAGCTTTGTCAGTAGAGGACGCACAGTCGTGATCCAGATTTCGCCGGCATGGGTCCAAGGAGTGCCAATAAAATCTGGAACTACACCGTCATGTATTTGGGTATGAAAGGCGCCATACAGCAAGTTGTACCTGCTGTGTATAATGCGATATAATGAATTTGAAAGGTCAGCATCGCCGTCCACTCGTGTTAAAAATAGAGAACTCCGGAAAGGTGAATTTCTGTGCTTAGGAAGTTGCGAAGTCCCCCTTTGTAGCTGAATCGTGAGATAACAGATTTTAAACGACCCCCTAGCTTCTGATTGCCTCTGCCCCACTTCGTAGTTCAGACCAGTGGGTACAGCTAAAGCCACCAGCTTTGATGAAGAAGTAATCAACATTTCTGTTCCAGGCTGTGTGTGTATAAACAGGCAGCTGCTTGAATATGCTGAAGTGTGAGGAATGTGAGCAGGGAAACGGAAAAAGCAAGTGGAAATCTCTAAGAAATACCACTGAATACATTGGACCGCAGTTCAGCGTTTTGTTATGGGCATCATTTGTATTTATACTGTCAACACCAGGCAGATGAATGGAGCTACAATAAATTATATGTACAATTTGAATTTTTCAGCGTGTGTGCTTGAGACGTGATTCTGTTTCTCCAGCAAAAAAGATTATTTTTTTCTGCTGTTTCAGGGATTAGGTAAATCCCATGAGTGATGGCAACAGACAGAACTGGGGCTTGCAGAGATACAGAAGGGAAAATATACTTGACACTTGTGAGAAGTGAACTCTGAGCTGATGGTGCGGTTAGACACGCAACCTCATTTCACACTGCCTTCTCATTCTCCTACCTTGAATCATGAAACCCCACATTCTTCTAATGATTCTTTCAGAGTGAGAAGTGAAATGATTCATATAAAGAACCAGAATTGCTCAAACCACATCCCTTTTATTTATCTAGACCAAACTAGAACCTCTGCCCAAGTTCGGATCATTTGGGGTAAGATACTCATAGTGTTCCTAGGCTGGTTTTCTTCTCCTGCTCTGTTACGTTCTCGTCCTTCTTCTGACGGCCCGCTTTAAAACTCCTGCAGCTACTTGTTGTGTCAGAAATCACACCTCGCTGGGTGCTCCCGGCTATGGAGGGGAGGCTCAGCGGATGGAATCTCACGGCAGTTTGTTGCCTTGATGCAAGGCAAAAGGGCTTGAGCAGTTGTTTAAGCAGGAGAGGAGGAAGGACTCGCATTGTGTCTTGAATGAAGCAGTGGTGTCAGGGATGCAAGAGAAGGGAGGTGAATGAAAAGAGGAGGAGGAACCTCCAAGCTTTGGACCCCATTCAGAGAAGAGTTAGAGATTGAGATGAAGATCATGAAAGAGACACAGTGCTTAAGAGCTTGGATAATTTAAAGGCCCTTAGTGTGAGATTGAACTTCTGGTGAAGAAGGCTGACTTGAGCGTAGAGTATTTCGAGGCTGCTTGGCTGATGTCCTACACACTTTGGAGTGCAGAAGGCCAAGGACTAAGCGTGTCACCTTCAGGCACCTTTTCATCTCTTTCTCTTTTTTAATTCCGTTAATGCAGTAAAAGCATCTTGAGTAGTTCTTGTTTTCTAGTCAGCAAATCCTACATGCTGTCATGTAGCAGTCGAAGAAGCAGTGTTCAGCTGTACCTCGCCGTTCACTCCCTGTTGAGCTGCAGTACGTGACGTTCCTTGTACCCCTTACATGTATCAACAGCTGGTTCCCCAGAAGCTGTGTGTTTGCTTGTCTGCTAGGTACTTAGGTGCTCTTCAGTGCATCCACCCTCAGAGAAATCCAAGAAGGGATCCAGGAGTTAACCGTGGGCTTCTGTGGTACAGTCAGAGGAGGAATCAGAGTAACAGGAGTTGGTTTGGGGTCTTTCACATGCTTTTGCTAAGTGCATCTGAACTGCAGACCTTTAGCTAAATGTTGGCCTTGCATTAATAGCCCTTTTCAAAAGTCTTTGTCTGATTTGCCATTTGTACCATGGTTTGTGGCAGTGACCGTAGAAGATCAGGTTTGGGGTTTTCTGTCTGAAGAGAAATAGTGACTTGGAAGCTAGCTAGAGAAGAGGCGGTGGAAGTTCCTGCAGGGAAGATTTGCGCTCTCCATGATAACAGAAGATGGAGCCTTGTGAGGTCTCATGTGCATCACTGGACGAAGGCGGGGAGCGTGGGTGCTCTTGGGGCACGTCGGCCAGGTCCGTGGGTGAGGTTTTGCACCAGGTTGTGTAGTTTTCTTTCTGTAACCATAAGCACTATTTTGAAATAGTTGTGGTGCTTGGTATTTCTATGTTACTGTTATGGACTTGCTTGGAGTAACCTGCCATCCGGTATTTTTTCGCACAGGGCAGAATGAGACAAGGGGAGAGATGCTGCCTGCTTTCACGTCGTTGCTCAGCTTCCGCTGTGGGGAATGCAGCCCCTCTCCCCTGTCCTTAATGCCCAGCCCAGCTCACTGCATGAAACTCTTCACAGTAAAGTCAGAGCTGACTCTCAAGGTCTGCTTTTTGCAATAGTCATAAAGCAGCTTTCTTGTAGCTTGCTGGGAAAAAAAAAAAAAAAGTGCAGTGAAAGTCATCCTGATGACAGCTAGAGGGAAGAAATAACGTTCTTTGCAAACTTACACGTAAAGACTAAGAAAAACAAGTGCAAGAGCTGTGCAAGGGAGGGGACTCTGATGCTTGAATGCTACACGTCTGTAGGAAGTCTTATGTTTACAGATACAGGGGTCAAACAGGGCTTTCCATTACCAGTTGCTCTTAACATTAGTTGTGTGATGCTTCCTTTATTTTTTCTTTTTTCTTTTTTTCTTTTCTTTTCCTTCTGTTCTGCTTTGTTCCCCTCTGTCTGGATTAAGCTGTGCAACGTATACGGTATGTGCGAAAGAAAGGGTAGGAACCTTGCAGCAAAATGAGTTGAGTTGATCCTGCCACAATTCCTTTTTTTCCCCCTAAATAATCAAATTAATTAATTAGTCTGTTGCTCTGGGGAAGTACTCTACTCCGCTGCTCGCTGGCTGCACTGAGTTAGAGAGCTGCTCTCGATTCCACGGTCTCCAGAGCTGGCATCTGCCCTCACAGCTCCCGAGCCTTCCATGCTTTTGGGGAGGTTGTCGTGAAGGTGCGTGTGCACCCGGCTGCATGAAAAACTAACGCCCTTCTCAAAGCGGGAGGGATGTTAGATTACCCTTTTTCTTCCAGCCCTGGTGGCTGATGCGAGCATACTCCTTGTGTGTGCATGGCACTGGCTATTTGCCAGCTTTAGTGTAATTTTTTTTTTTTTTTGAATGAGTGAGTGAATGAATGAATGAATACCTGATTAAGTTAATGAAGCTGAGCCAATGGTGGGAGGGAGCGACTTGGCTGCTGCCTGCTCGAAGAGATCTGGCAGCACATTAGACTTGCATAACGCTTTACAGCTCCATGCTGCGCTCCATATGAGCCACAGGAGAGGGCTGCAATAATTACTCGGCTTTTCGATTGAAACCAGCTGCAGGTAGCTAGTCATCCTTTTGTCCATTTCACTGGTGTCGGGGAGTCACTTGTCTCGGCGCCGCGGATTTCCAGTGGCAGATGGGTAAGATGCTTTCACGGAAGTCATCACAGCGGTGAGAAAACATGTTCGTGACTCAGTGGCTTTGACGAAAGATCCATTCGGATTTCCAAGCTGTGGTTCACTGGACCCACATGTCCAAGGGAGGAATTTTTTTTAGTTCCTGAGTTCAAAACTCCTATATAAATAACCTTTGTGGGAGCTGGGTGATTTTCATTTTCTCGTTCCTTCTTCAGTTGGCTGGGAGAAGGGGAGTAAAAGGTTTTCTGATGTCTGTTTTTTTGGAAGAAAAGTAATTTTAAACCCTTCCAGTTCTTTCTGATTGCTGTTTAAAGTGAGTTCATTCTGGCAGTCCTGGATGGTACATACCTTTGTTTCTCACATACTTAAATTAAAGAGTACTGGCACTGCCTGTTAGCACACCGCCTTCATTTGTCAACGTTCCCTGCTTGAGAGCAACGCTGATGATTTGCATTCTTAGTTGGAACGGGTGGATTTTTTAATTGCAACCGGAGCCTGTGACTACGGAGCCTGCTATGTTGTTATAAACCTGCGTTATTTCATTTTCTTTTAATTGCTTTCTGTGTGGCCTTGTCAGATAGAACAGTCAGAACGATCTCACCCTAGCTGCTCTGGCCTCAAGTCAAGTGACACTGGTGATAGATTTGGCTCTCCATGCCCTTTTTATCTGCTTGCCGCGCTCCCCATGGAGCAGGAGAGAGGCTCCCTAAAAAGCTGAGTCAGGAAGAGTAACTAGTCACTCGGGTTTGTGGGCCGCAGGCCCAGGACAGGCGTCTTATGGGGGGATAAGATGCAGAAGAATTGGTCGGGGGTTTTTTTGCCCACGTGCACTCAAACGTGCACTGACCCCTACAATGTTGCCTGTGTTGCCATCGCCAGGCTGAGGGTCTGTGCAAGACAAGTGGGCAGCGCTGTGGGGCACACCCGAACGTAGCTGACCCTGAATGAAGAAGTAAAAAATGAATGAAGGAAGGAAGGAAGGAGTGAATTAGAGAAAGAGGTGGCTGGGAGGGATGCTGAACTCGCTCTCAGCCCTCTGCAGCGCTGGGGGAGCGTGCTGCATGCCTGGAGGCCGGGACGAGCTGCTGGCATTTCGGTTTTGTTAGTGGTGATGGTCAGTGATCCTGATTCGGCGAGGCACCAAGTGTGTGCTGGGGCTATGAGCAAGGGCTGATGCAAAATTGCGTCAAGTTATAAAGCTTTGCTGAATGAAGCCTGAGAGAAGGCGAGGTGTTGGAATCCATTTCAAGGGGAATTTAATGTCAATTCACGTTTCGCACTTTACAGATAGACTAATTATAGTCTAATTTGCTAGCACGTGGATTCTACTAGAGAAGCAGTCTGCAGGGAGTGTTTCCAAGGAAAGGCATCCAGCGTGCAGCTGACCTTTCCAAATCTGCCCCTAAAGCTGTTCTCTCACACCGTCCCCTTATCAGCCCGGCTTAAAGGTACATTCCTCCCCACGAGCGCCTGTGCTTATCTGTAAAATGGCTGCTCTGCGCTGGCTGCTGCTTGCTGGTGTTACTGGCTGGATCTTCAAAGGGGTGAAACGCCCCCGGTTTCTGTAATTTTTTGTGGGGGTCTTATTCATCTCTCCTGGCAGCGAAGCCGGGCGTCTCTCTAATTTGTTTTGCCGAAGAAGGAGGGAACGTGAACGAGCATTTTCAAACACATGGAAGGAGACCTGTGTGACATATCTGCGGTGCAAATGTGTTCATACAGGCATGACAGTTTCTGTCACAAGTTAAAATGAGCGGCGAGTGGGTGTCGCTACATTTATAGTCACTCGTGAAATTTTCAATGGAAAATTGTGTAGGCAGCTCCCTTTGTAGCTGGGCACATTTAGATAAATGAAAAACATCAACAAAGTAATTTTGGTGTTATACTTGTTTATAAATGAACTCTATTCACTCATTTAAGCTGCAGAAACGCCTCTAGGGGATGGGTGCAATATCAAGACAAAGCTGGTCCTGTAAACCTCTGCGCTGGCACCAGCTGGTACGGTGCGGAGATAAAAGGTGAGATGCTGGATCTGGCCCCTCGCGGAGGGGCACAGGTGGGATCCACCTTTCCGTCCTGCTGTCAGTGGGGATGAAGGCACGCTTTAAAAGGTGTGTGTTTGCTCCACGGCTTCTTCGTTGCCACTTCACTTCACTGTTCTGGGTGTGGGAAGGGGGACGCTGCCTTCCCGAGCATCTTGAGTTGGTGGTCCTGGTGCTCCTGGTGCAGCCATCTCCGAGGCTTTCGGGAGCGGGGCTTCAGCGGGGTTTGGCAGACCTCTGTCAGGTTGTGAAGGCTTCAGCACGTGGTGGTAAAACATGGTGCTGCTGGAACATGGTGCTCCAGTGTCACACCTGGATCAGCTCTGCCTGCAGGACCGAGCAGCTTGCAGTTGGCCTGAGCCGAAACCCCACGCCCGAGCAGCCCCGGGTCTTCTCTTCGTGGCTGCAAAGGTAGAGCTGCTTCTCTCAGGGTCAGCCGAGGTGCACTTTCTGCTGTGCAGCCAAGAGAAAAAGCCGTGCATCAGGTTGTGCACGCTCAAATGGCTTTGCCCCAGGGCTCGGGCCCTTTCTTAGCAGTTAAATCCTTCTCCCCCTTCCTCCGCAGAAGTAGAGGGCTCTGGAGTCCAGCACTTCACCCTCAGAGAAATTTCACTGTAATCAGCATTGTAAGCTCTTGCATTTTTACCGCTAGTCTCTAGATATCTGACGCTGTTTCACAAAACTCCAGTTCCTGGTGTCAGATGATGAGATGGGAAATTCTGCTTTTAGCTAAAACAGTAAGATTCTGGTCTTGTGGCTTGCAGGGAAAAGCTGAAGACCTGGAGCCTAAAAGGCCTCACGCAGCAGAAGGGCAAGTTAAAAGAAAAAACAGTAGAAAAGCAAATAACTTCCACTGTTACCGTTTTAAGAAATCTTCTATTTGTAAACCAGCATCGTGTGTTTCAGTGGCAAGAAGCGGGGCCTGAGTCATGATATTTGGGCGCCCAGGTTTGGCACTGCGAGGCAGGGGGTTTCTGTGCCGGGGAGCAAGGGCGCTGCCCGTGGGGTGGGCTGGGAGGGCGGCGGGTCGGCTGATGCACCCAGCCCTCCATCAGCAGCCTTGCCACCGGGTTGGCTTGTTGTGGCTCCTGGAGCAAAAGCTTCCTTGCTTCCAGCCTGCCCAGTGCCTTGCGCCGTGCTCCGTGGTACCTCCTCTCTGCAAAGCATACTGGAAGAGGAGGGATCACCTTTGCTAATAACTTTTTTTGTATAAAAAAAAAGGTGGAATAAATGAGTAGGAAGCTGTGAATCTACCCAGATCACCTGTGATACTCGCAGTCCTACATGGCTTACGTGTAGCTGCGTCACTGTACGGGTGCATGGAAAGGTGTGCTGTGCATCCAGAGCACGGCATGACTTTTACAGATGCTGAAAATACGGGCACCCTCCCTGTTGCAGAACCAGGTGATGGCACCCAGATGAACTGACGGCAGAAACCTGCAAACTTCTGGAAGTTAATTCAAATGTCCTTAATTCAGCAGCTAGCCTAGCTGAAACTTGGGCTAACGCTAGCATAGTATTCTTGTGGAGCTCACCAGCACCCACCACACAAAATAACTATGTGTACCTAACTATAGTGGAACTGTAGTAAAACATGGCTATGGGAGGCACATGCCCCGCTTAGGACATGCAGATCTCCCCTTATCCTCAAAATCCAGGACCTAAGTAGCAGAAATGGGTAGTTAACCGGTGGAATAGCTTTCTGATAATCTCTTTATATTGCCTGCATTTGTGAATGTCATCGAGTGAATGGCTGTCCTGGAACTCCATCACCTGTCTGTTCTTTCGGGATTGTATCTTACACTATTTTTTCCTCCTAAATCTTGCTTTGTCAACGCTGGTACCTACACACTTGGATCATAAAATTTCATGGGAATGTCAAGCCGTTGGGCATCTGACATCCAGTGATGTGCTCGCTGAGGTTTGCTCGTATCACTTGCTTTTTATATTGCATGAAGGCTATCTGATCTGACCGGGGAGCGGAGGGATGTGCAGAATAGCTGCTCGCTCTGCAGAAACCTGTAGCAATTTGCTGTGGCAGATTCCCTGAAGCATGATGAGAGCTGATGCTGCAGTGGACAACCTGTCTTGCAGATGCAGTGTTGATCAGGAGCCCTTTCGTTTTGGGAGGAGAATTTCAAATTTTATTAGAGGTTTTCATGTTTCTTATTAATGGATCTCTGCAGTTGGCCCTTCTGGGAAGCCTGCCAGAGCACTGTGAAAACTGGTCGAATTGGACAATAAACTCCTATAGCTATTGTTGGCACGCGCTGAGCTGCACATGGCAAGGCGAAGGAAATCTGTAGCAGTTACAACGATACGTAGCTGGCAGCGGGCAGGGTGTAGGGGTGGATGGGGGGGGCTGTGGAGAGCTGGCGTGTAGATCTGAGAGCCAGAATGCAGCTGCAATGTGTCTGTCTTTTAATCGCTCTGAATCTGATCCTGCAAGATCCCTACCTCCTTGGAGGGGAGGGGAGAGGCGGGACGAAGCGCCCTCCCTTCCCACTGATTTCCAGCGCTGCCGAAATTAGCCACTCGTCCCATCGTGATGGGATGGGCAGGCAATTTGAGGCAGGAGCATCAGACTGCGCTGCTGCTTCTGCCCAGTAACACCCCAGACATAAAGAGCCGTATGTCAGGCTCAATTCAAAGGATTATTTTTTTGGTGTACTCTTTGAATATTGCCTTGATATCTACTTGCCAGGCAGGGCAATGGTGTCTGACAGAGGGGAGACCCAGTGTTTTTATTGCATGGGTAAATGTGAGAAATTACTGGTCATACCTGGGGCTGGAAGATGAAAGTTAAAAAACCTTAATAATCTGTGTCTTATTAGGGGTTGGGATCAAAGGAGACTTTTGACAATAAGCAACTGGTTTGAATTTAGTATCCCTGAAGTTGGGGGCTGACGGCTGCCCCCCTTGGGTGGTTGCTCCATGCAATAAGGCAAGCGAGCGGGTGGTCCCGGGACTTGCTCCTGGTGGCAAATGTCAGTGGGAGTTTGTTAGCAGCTGCAGGAAGGTCAGGGACCAGGGAGGATAAAGGACTGGATTTTTGAAGGTGGTTTAGAGACCTGAAAATGATGTTAGCTACGTCATTGGACTGCAAAAAGTGCCTGATTTTGGAAGGCAGTGAAAGTCCCACTGTTTGCATAGCCAGGTGCTGCAGTGGTTTGTGAGTCCCCGCTTCTCTGCACCCCAAGACTTAGTTGTGGGTGGTGGGACACAGTGTACAATTACGTTGCGGACAGAGGCTTGTGTTGCTGGTTTTACCTTTGCTGCAGCGAACTCTGGATAAATAAAGGAGGTCAGCCCCTCAAGCTATAACCCAGTATCCTCTCATGAGTTTTAAATTTATTAGATGAAATAAATAGAAAAATACAGTTTGGGGAGACTTAGTGAGGTTTAAAGTGCCTTGCAGAGAGACGCTGGAGTTTTGCATGAAAAATGCACATCCTGAACTCCAGTGAGCAATCCCTTTGGGACCAGAGCAAGCCTAGATGGTGACTCCTCCAAGTGATTATTTTTCTGCCTTAAGCCTTTCCAGGAATTCGAGTGTGGGCAGGCTGCCAGCGGACACTGTCTGTCCAGACATTTTAGCAATGTTCCATGCGGACTCGCTGCCAGAGATACCAAAGTCCAGCTGCCGTCCCTGATCTCTTTGTCCCCTTTACCTTCCCAGCCATAATTGCACAGGCGTGCACGCACGCACGCACTTGTGTGACACACACACGTACAAAGCGGGAGCAAACAATCACCTGGTGTTTGCTGCTTGTTTGCGTGTCTCGCAAATCGTGATCGACAGCTCTGAAGTTAAAGAGAAAGGAGATCTCAAGAGTCAGACTTGGATCCAAAAAATAAAACCCAAAACGTACACATAGCAAGCTGTGCACCACACATCAGAAGGCGTTCACCTTTCTAGAACAGCCAGGGAAGAACAGTTTAACCAGGTCTTGTACCTCTTGCTTTTGAGATGCTCTGTTTGGGTTGTCTCGCTTTTATTGCTTCCCGAGCAAAATCAGTCCTGCCTTACCTTTGCTGTTGCTGGAACTTGAATTATGCTGAAAAATTACCATTTTACTTTTAAGTCCTGAAGTAGAAGTAGGCTGGTTTATGCTGCACATTTGCATTTCTGCAAATCCAGACCTGTGTCTGTTAACAGAGTTCAAAGTCTCACCGTGAAGTACTCGGGCTTGCAAAAGTGGGGCAGTCGTCGCTGCTCTACAGCTGTCTCATCCCGTGTCTGAGTTAAGCCTGTACATTCCTCCTGTGCTCTCCAGGAGATTTTGGGCAGCCCTTTTTGTTACCGGTGATGATGAAGTCAGCCATATGAAAGATTTACACACACACAAAAATCCCCCAAAAGATTTAGTATTTGGTATCTTTGAAGGACGTTAGCTTCGTCTTTGGAGGTTACCCAAAACTCAGCGATTCAATGCTATTTAGCAGAACAAAACCATTGCTTCAGCAGAGTGAAGCTTCACGAGGTTTCATACAGCTTCAGAGTAGTACTTTTGATGCGGAGAAGCTGAACCCCCGATGCCTTGGGCTTTTGGAAGAAGTAGTTGGGGGGAGCCTGGTTTGTCCGTCGCAGCAAAAGAGACTGGCCCCGTTTGGTCCCATGTACAAGCTCCCTGCTCTCTTGCAGGCAGAGGTGCCAGCCCTCTGCTCCCAGCCTTTCCCCATGGGAGTGTATTTAAATTCTGGGTTTGCAGCTCACGTGCCATCTCCACGAGAGATCGAAGGACGATCCCAGCCCAGCGCAAGCTCCCCGTGGCAAAGGGAGCGGGACGAGGGCCCCGCGTCGAGGGCGTCCCCGGGCAGCCGCCTCGGCCAGGAGCTGCTGACCTACCTGCCAAAGCCGACTGCCCGGGGCAGAAGGCTACAGTGAGCTAAAGTTAACCAAGGATGACTGCGCAAATGTGAGCTCGGCGATTTTATTTTTAGGCGAACTTAAAAATCTGTAAGTCATGTGTAATATAATAATTTTAGCTGTTGCCAAGACACGCTGAGCAACTGTTGGGAGGAAGGGGAAGACCTGTGCTGATACAGCGGGGGCCCTGTCTCCTGGCTGCCCTCATCCGGCCACGGTCGCAGCGCCGAGGTGGCGGTACCAGTGAGTCGGATTGGGTCGGGGTAGGGGTGCCGAGCAGCCGCTCAGTGGGTGCCGCTGCCCCTGAGCCGCCATGCTCATGGCATTGAAGGCCCTTGCTCCTTTGAAGCTGCCCTGAGTCCTTTTGTCCCCCTCTCACCTTAAAGCCAGGGAATCCACCCTGAAATAGTGCTTCAAACCCACCCTCCCTCAGCTCTGTGGCTATTGGTGTTTCATTACTGTTTATCAGTATTTAAACAACAGAATAATTAACTTAAGACCGATTGTATCAAACTACTAGAAGGTTTGGACTTTTCCTGCAGGCTTACAGCAGCTTGGAGGACCATAAACGTAAAGAGTGCTCTTAAAGATAGGTTTAATCTTAGTCTAGTATGTCTTCAAAGCACTGCATACGCATACAAACATCAGGCTTATTGTTCATTAGAAGGGAGGCGGCAGGGAAAGAAATCCCCCAAAGGAATATTACTTGCTGTAAGTATCATTACTGCTGCTCAGCATTCACTTTAAAGTGGGCTGTGTCCTATTTCCATCTTCTCTCACATCCACTCTTAATTCTTTCTCTCTCCATTTGTCTTTCATATAATGCACACTTTTCTTGTGAGGATGCTGGCTGTGCGAGGTGCACGGTTTCTCAGCACCCATTCCTGTGTATCTTCCAAACCAGCCAGAAATGCAGGTGACAAGTGGTGACTGAACAGGGGCTGGGGAAGAGTTTCCCTCCCCATAAAGTTTGTTATGGGACAAGGCAAGGCAGGTTTCAGGAAGGTAGGGGGAGGCTCCCAGCTCCTTTTGCTTTTTTCCAAACACGATGTGATTTAGTTACGGTATTTTCCGTAGCAGATAATGAAAGAGTTAGGAAGACGTTGTTGCCTTTGGGTGGCTGAAGTCACTGTATTAAGTGATGCAGAGCAGAGAAAGCAACTGTTTTGCTCCAACAACATAATTAGCCCAGTATAAAATCATGAGCTTTTATAGTGGTGGGAGCTCCTGGTTCGGATCAGGAAACCCAAACATGCTTTTCCAAGTGGTCCTGGTGAGGCATCCCTAGGGCAGAGTTTGCTCAGGGCTTGGACGCGTGGCCACGAGTGCGGTACCTGCAGCCTCCCTGGTCTGGCAGTCACTAAGAAACAGGGGGATCGGATCCCAGCGGAGATGGAGATGGTGCCGGCACTGGCTCTGGCCAGCCTGCCTGCGGTGGGGGGCAGCAGCCTGGGCGTGAAGTATCAGTTGCAGAGGGAGTTCAAAGCGCTGGGGAAAAAAAAAACACCACACGTTAAAAACCTGGCTCAGAGCCATCTCTGGCTCCGGGCTACTGCTGTGGACAGATCGCGTGGCCGAGGTTCACTGCCAGTCTGGTAGATGAAGGGCTCGTGTGCCCCTAAGGAGCCATGGCGTGGGGGGAGAATGGGGGCAGCTGCCCGGCCCAGTGTGATGTGAAGTGACTCTGGGGTTCGGGGGTTCAGGAGCGACCCACCACGTTCCCTCTGTACCTCTCATAGCTACTTGTTGCTAATGTAAATATTTTGTGCCTGCATGTTCCTCGGGGCTCCCTGCCGCGCTCCCATGCTTTTTAGGACACAGCAGGGTGAAGGCAAAGTCGTCATTGCAGGGGATGGAGAGGCTGGAAAGGCAAACCGGGCACCTTAGGGACATGGAGAGTTTTCCCAGAGGAAGGAGAAAGTGAGCCTTGGGAAATAATTGACCACTGCTAAATGTGGCAAGTTATGGCCAGAGAGTTTCCAATCTGCCTAAAGTTTTATTCGTTTTCGTGGTGCATTAGCAAACATGCCCAGGATTTTTGGTGCGGTTTACAACACACCTGTCAACTGCTCCTTGACACGAGAGCGGTAGTGCCTGACCAGTTTTGTTTCTTCCAGAGGTTTTTCTTTTACTCGCTTGCTCTTTCGGGGTGTCTGCTCGTTTGTTCTCATTTCCCAGCGCTGATGGTGTGACTCCCCCCTCCCTTGCCCACCCTCTCGTTGCAGAATCCAGAGGAGCCGTCGGAGAATCGTGCTTACGGGGAGATGATTCCTCATGAAGTCACTGGATCCCTTGCAGAAATCAAATGTGACTTTCCGTTTATCAGACTGAAATCAGAGCCAGCCAGACAGTGAAGCAAGCACAGTGGAGGGGGGACGGCGAAAGATGAAATCCAACCAAGAGCGGAGCAATGAATGCCTGCCACCTAAGAAGCGAGAAATCCCTGCCACCAGCCTGCCTTCGGAGGTGAAGCCGGTCCTGCCAAACGAAAACCACCGTGCAGATAACCTAGCATGGCTCCCCAGCGCAACTGGCAGCCAGGGCGGTCTGGGGGGTCGGCACCGGCCCGGGGGGACATCGTCGGTGGAGGTGGGCTTGCAGCAGGGTTTGCACAAGTCGCTGTCTGCAGGGCTGGACTATTCCCCACCGAGTGCGCCCAGGTCTGTTCCAGCCTCCACCACTCTTCCCACGGTGTACTCGCCCGCCATCTCCCAGTCAGGGACCCCCGTTTCCCCCGTGCAGTACACGCACCTGCAGCATACCTTCCAGTTCGTCGGGCCCCAGTACAGCGGATCGTACACCGGATTCATCCCCTCACAGCTGATTTCCCCAACAGCCAACTCTGCGACCAGCGCCGTGGCAGCGGCCACGGCTGTTGCGACCACTCCATCCCAGCGCTCCCAGCTGGAGGCTTATTCCACTTTGCTGGCCAGCATGAGCGGCTTAAGCCAGCAGGGCCACAAAGTTGAGCCGCACCTGGTCAGGACGCCTGGACTGATCGCCGCCGGGTCTCCTCCACCCACCCAGCAGAACCAGTACGTCCACATTTCCAGCTCTTCCCAGAGCACCGTCAGAAACGTCTCTCCTCCGACCATCCCGGTCCCCCTGCACCCCCATCAGACAGTGATCCCCCACACCCTCACCCTCGGCCCTTCCTCCCAAGTGGTGGTGCAGTACACCGACTCGGGGGGCCACTTCGTCACCAGGGATCCCCCCAAGAAGCCTGAGAGCAGCCGGCTGCATGCGATGCAGGCCAAGGAGGTACTGAACGGCGAGATAGAGAAGGGCCGGAGGTATGGCATTTCGCCCTCTGCCGACATAGGTCTAGTCAAAGCAGGCAATAAACCAGCTCCCCATCATTACGAGACCAGGCACGTGGTGGTCCACTCGAGCCCCGCCGAGTACGGCGCACGGGATTCCTCAGGTGTCCGAGCCTCCATCATGGTGGTCCCCAACAGCAGCACGCCCACGGCAGACATGGAGGTGCAGCAGGCCACCAACCGTGAGACCTCTCCCTCAGCCCTCAACGACAAGGGAAGCTTGCACTTAGGAAAGCCAGCCCACCGGTCCTATGCCTTGTCTCCGCAGCAGGCTCTGGGCCATGAGGGGGTGAAGGCAGTGGCCACGCTGTCCCCTCACACCGTCATTCAGACCACCCACAGCGCCTCCGAGCAACTCCCCGTTGGGCTGCCGGCGACAGCCTTCTACGCCGGGACCCAGCCACCAGTGATCGGCTACCTGAGCGGTCAGCAGCAAGCCATCGGGTACCCCAGCAGCCTGCCGCAGCACCTGGTGATCCCCGGCACCCAGTCCCTGCTGATACCGGTCGGCGGCGCGGACGTC
Source organism: Gorsachius goisagi (assembly GCA_018403395.1). Classification (NCBI taxonomy): domain Eukaryota; kingdom Metazoa; phylum Chordata; class Aves; order Pelecaniformes; family Ardeidae; genus Gorsachius; species Gorsachius goisagi. Next base: position 6,785 of record BOSO01011523.1, on the reverse strand, counting down.
GAGCCGTCAGGAGTCACGCCTGCGATCGTCACGTCGTCTCCCCAGTTTGCAGCAGTGCCTCACACGTTCGTCACCACCGCCGTCCCCAAAAGCGAGAACTTCAGCGCGGAGCCCCTCACCACCCAGCCGGCATACCAGGCCACCATGGTGCAGGCGCAGATCCACCTGCCCGTGGTGCAGTCCATCGCTTCCCCTGCCGCCGCACCTCCCACGCTGCCCCCCTACTTCATGAAGGGGTCAATCATTCAGCTGGCCAACGGGGAGCTGAAGAAAGTGGAGGACTTGAAAACAGAAGACTTCATACAGAGCGCAGAAATTAGCAACGACCTGAAAATAGACTCCAGCACTGTGGAGAGGATTGAAGACAGCCATAGCCCAGGCATTGCCGTGATACAGTTTGCAGTTGGGGAGCATCGAGCACAGGTAATGGCAACGCATGGTGGGGGGCGGGGCGGGGGGACTGGGGTGCACCCCGTGGCGCCCGGGAACAGCTTTCCTTGGCATCTCTCAGCCGCTTTGGGTCCGTGCGGGGTTGGTTCTTCATCGTTCGCACCCATCCGTGAGACCAACTCTGGTCCAAAAATCGTCTCCCTCGCTGTGCTGGGGGAGCCATCAGGGTGACACCCATGATAAATGTGGTCTCTTGGATATCGAACGGGTCTTTCTAATAGCTGGAGAACCCACAGGAAGAATTACGTGATCTTCATGTTTTTTGATTAAAATATAAACCGGTGTAAGCAGTACGAGAGGATATATTTTGCATTTTGATAGGTTTTATCTTCCACGCCAGAAAGCTCAGGTTAATTCAGCTCAAATCCTACCCATGAGAGATAGGTAGGGCACAAGGCAGTGAATTTCCACGGCTTGAGAACTTGGAGCTGGCTGGGAATGGCTCCATCACACACGTAAGTTACTGAAATGCACTACAGACTTTTACTGAGGCTTCAGTTGCAGGTGGTTTAAACACCACGCGGCCCACATAAACTGTGTGTTCAAGGGAAATTTGGAAAGAAAAACCATCTAGGTGGCCAGGCAGGCTGTGCTGCTGACCTTTGTTTCTTGTTGGTTTGCAGTGTAGGAAGAAACCTTGTGACTTTCCAAAGGTATTTTTAGGTTGAGAATGAGTACATATTGATCATACAGTGTTATCCTGATGCTGCCCGCTTTCTGAGCGATTTAGATTCTGCTGTGTTGAGGCTGGAGTGGTTCGGATATACTGGATAGTATTTTGCTTCCTAGAGGTACTCACTTTAAATAATCCTGTTGCAAATCCTTTTGGTGTGGTTTGAGTGCTGCGAACTGCAGCATCTGCGACCCTGATGCTGCACCCTTAGCGAACCAGGATGAGAGAGGGGGAGAGAGGAGCTTTCACGTGGACACAGGGAGTAAAGCACCTCAGGCTGGCAGTTTGGAGAAGAAAAACACACAGTGACGGTACCGAGGAGCAGATCACACAAAAAATTTCTTACGGTCGCAGCAGTCTGTGGCCCATCCTTCCCCAATTGTGCACACATGGTAAATGGCTCCATATGACACGTCCCCTCTCGCACGTCAAACATGCAGGTTCCCTTGTGGTTTTGTTCATGTATGCGTGTGCATCTGCACAGCTGATAGAAGCTGGGCCTCTGGTGCTTTCAGTATAAAGACGTGATTTTTTTTCCCCACCACTCAGCTGTATGTTGGTGCATCTCGGGCTTCGTGATGAGAGGAACCGTCCTTGGATCAGGACCAGTTACTATAATTTGCCCCGGTGCCTTGAGTAATGAGATTTCAAAAGTAGCAATCTCCCATCTGCAATTTTCATCTCACTCTCATTTCTCCCCCTGCAGCCAGGCCACCAGGTCTCTGCACCAGCAGAAGAGGTACAAATTAGCAGGTAGCATTTGTGTCATGTCTGGTTCGCAGATCTGTCAACGCAGGCGATGTGTTGTAGTCCTGGGCGGCGGGAAGAGCGCCTTTGCAGGGGGTGGAGTGCCATCCTCTGGCAGAAAGCAAGCGAGTCTGAGGCTGTGAAAACCCCAGGCCAGGCACACAGGTCTCACCCAGCAAAGTGTCGCCTCACGGAGAAGCCTATCAGGAGCAGGCTGACATCATCGCAGCCGAAATACTCCCCAGCTGTGTTTCCCACCAGGGATGCTTCCAGAATGGAGGGCGAGTCACGTAGAGATATGATTAGAAACGGGGGTTTAATTTAGGTTTCCTGCAGATTCCAGGACTTGGGTCTCTTCCCAGATCAGCTGTGTCCCTGCATAGTGGCAATGGCTTTGCCGGTTTTCCCTTGCCTGGGTTGAGATGCGGGGCGGGGGGGAGGGAGGCGGGAGAGAGGTATCTCGTTTCTACGTGCTCCAAGTCTCCCGTGACCTCACCCTCAGCCCGACGTGGCTGTATGAAAGCATTTAGCCTTATTAGCAGGCATGCGGCAGTCATTACTCGTTAGAAAATTGCCTGCGTGAAGAGGGCTTAGTCTTCTCGTTGAAAGAACAGTATTTCGTCGCGCTGCTTTGAGCAGTGGCACCGTGGTGCTGCTGCCGCACTTAAATATATCTTGACTCCGGAGTGCGGCGGGGATGAATCTGCCTGTGTAGCGCAGCTTCGCAAAGTATTTTATTACAATTAAGGTTCGGTTGCATACGTACTTCTGGAAGGAGGGAGCTTTTCCAGTGGTTATTATCAAGGGAGCGTAAGTTGTAAAGAGTAAGTGCAATACAAAAATAGCGTTGTTATCATTAGCTTTGGCTCGCTTACGTACTCCTCCCAGGGATCTCTGGGAAGTCATTATAATATTGATGACTTTGTATTTTCAGACTCTGTGCAAACATTAGCTAATTTTCTCACCGATGGAGGGACAGAGGTAGGAGGTTATTTATAGCTGAGCATATACAACTGTAATGTAAATAGGGAGGCACCATGTGGCTGCTGTTGTATCGTATCGCTGCAACCCCACAGCTGCCCCTCCCCAGCGCAGCACTTCGGCAGAAAGAGGTCATCCTCCCTCCTTTCCTCATCTTCCAGTCTCCTGGCAGATCCAACCCTCTTCCAGGTGTGGAAACCTAGAGGAAAATCAGCCCACCTAAAGCTACGTGCCTTTTCAGTGAAATAACTGGCCTTCTCCCTGGAGGGATGCTAGGTTTCCATTTCACAGCATCTCTGCTCTGGATTAGGAAGAAGTCAAGTAAGTCCCAACTGGACCAGGAGCCAGAGTTATTCCTTTGCATTGAAGTTGCCTAAAAGAAAAGACCTACGGATCTGTATCTCTTTGCAGTTCCACATACTATTCTTGTAATAACACTTTCATCATTATTGCCTGTCCTTTCTTTTGCTGCCAGAAACAAGCGGAAGCCAGTAATTCACCTCCATTGATGTTAAGGTCAAAACACACAGGAGATGCAAAATAAGTTCACTGAAATGCCTCCTTTCATCCCTGCATTTCAGTTCCTAATCATTCCTAAAGTATAGCTTAAAAAGAAAAGATGAACATGCAGTTCTTAATGTTCCTTTTTTTAAAAAACAGAACCATAGACACTAGAGATGGAAAAGTCCCGTTAGAGCATCTAGTTAGTAGCCCTAACTAGTTTAGTGCATATTTTTTAGACCATCATCTAGTTTAGTTTTCCCCTTACATCTCTGCATGCACACAAAAGGGTTACTTTTTCTTTTACTCCACGCTCTCCTTTCCATCATCTTTGGCACCGCAACAGGCACAGAAAGAGAGATGTTGACTCAGTTGGCTGCTGCAGATGGAGATCTCTCCCAGCCTTCCCCTTGTGTGATCTCCGTGTCCGTGTCCCCTGGTCATGGGGGCACTAAGTCCTTGTTCCTCTGAGCGGTGGGGCGGCTGTGGTCTGTCTTTGGATGCATGTTACTGAATTCTGGGAGTGCAGCAGATAGGAGCTCATGTGATAAACTTGGCAGCCAGTGGTCTGGTGGACAGAGGTGGCTTCTCTGGAGAAATAGTGGGATCACGTGGCTGTGGAGAGCAGGTAGCCCCTAACCTTCAAGCCCTGGGCACATTTGTTATAATAATGGTGTCCTGAAGATAGGCTAGATGCAGCCCGGGGAGGGATGCCCACCCAAGACCACGTGTCGTGCTGGGTAGTCCCCATGGCGCAAGGTGCTGCCTACAGCCCCGTAAATCTCTCAAAGGAGATCCACCCTTGCGAAGGCAGGTGTTGTTCGGGGTGGTAGGAACCTTAGGAGTCCCAAAGTCTCTGAGTACGGGAGGTCGCGTGGGAGCGCGGCACTGCGGAGACTCCTCTCTGCAAGAGGGAGAGCTCCTGTTCCACAAATCCACCCAGTTGTTTTTGGGACCCAAGGAGTCTCTCGGCACCCACAGCAAGGCCTTCAGCAGAGAGCTCTCGCACTTAATTGCACATTGTTTCCAGAACCGCTTCCTTCTCTTTGTTTCCAGCCTGCCACTCCTAGTTTCATCACATTTTAATAATATCGGGGAGAAAAACACTTAATTGGAAAATGTATGTTTACATTTATTGAAATACAGTTCACACGAACCACTTTTATTAGGCACCTCTTGCTTTCGTGCTTGTTACATTGGTTGCGGCAGCGAACCCCAAGGCTAAAGTTGCCATGTTTCTGAATGATGGGAAGGGTGTTTTCTGGGCGTCAGATCTTCCAGCACCTATCATCCATGTTCCAGCTCCGGCCAGGGTTTCCTGAGCACTCTGAATTGCCTGCCTTACCTACCGAGTCTGGCTGAGAAATCAAACTATAAAGGATTATAGAACATCACAGGTATTCAGCGGCTGCACTGGAGAGTTTTGGGTGTTTTCACTGATCAGTCTTAAAAAACAGAAATACAAATTTAGCTTGCAGTAGAGCTTCTGTGTGCTTGTAAAGGGACCAACATTTTGGTTTCTTGCTTTATCGCCTTAGTAATTAGAAAACAAGTTCCAAATTGCTTTCTCTTCCACGATAACCATGGCAAGATATTGGGGGAGGGAGCTTTTAAAATTAATTTTTTGTGTTTTAATGCAGTGGTCATAAAAAAATTACATGGGGGTGTTTTTACTGAACTTCCACGCTTAAAAGGTCTTTGGCTACTATTGCTTGTAGAGAATGGTTACCTTAAATGCCAAGTTAGCCGAATCCAGAAGCAGACAGCTAAAACAGGGCTTGAGAATCCATGAGGGAACCCTTTTCAAATCAATAGTGGTACATGCACACTGTAACTGGATCATGGACATTCCAGCATTTCACCATCTTTATTATTTGGTTTTATCCTGATCACCACCACCCATTTGGGATTTGTTTCAGTGATTGATAGTTCAGGCAAGTGTGTTGGATGCCACGTTGAAAAAAAACCCAAGCGTAACATGCGGTGGAAGCATGTTCACATCAAGAGCAACTTGTGTATCGGTGAGGATGATGCATGCAAGCATGTATGATTCCCACAGCTACAAATAGCTCTTGACAAGGATGGGAAAGAAGAAAAAGAAAGAAAAAAAAATACAGCATGCAGGAAGGAAGAAAGAAAAAGGAGAGATATAGCAATGTAAAGGAGAAAGCTGTGTCCACCAGATGATCCATGCCTGGAGCTCTGTAGGTTTCCATTTTAGTCCATGGGAGATACTGGGTATTCACCACTTCTCCCAGTCAGACCCCTTACTGAGGAGCACATGTATGGAATAGGATCCCAAACTCTGGGCACCTATTTCTGCAAATCTTGGCGCTGGAATGTTTCTATCCAGCAACATGGACGTACGGGACTTTCATGGTTACCTTGCCCTGCTTTCTCCACAGTTCAGAGCGTAAACCAGGCCTAGAGTCAGGTCCCTTGCCACTATTGCCATGGGTGTAGTTGCCTTCTGGCAGACGGTTCTGGTCGGAAGAGTGTTTAATATGACAGAAATTGATGGGGATGCGTATCTTGTGCCTCTAAACTGTTCCTGTTCAAATTCCTTGTACAGTGGCTTAATGTGTTGGGCAGGTGGAGTGGCAGGATAATACATGCAGTGTTATTTGTTGGCGTAGTTGCAGAAGTACATAGTATATATTTATAGACTTTAAAAGTTTTTTTCCGACAGAATCGACTGTTTTATAAACTGCAGTTGACTGCTAGCGCATGGCATGGGCTTAACCAGTCAGAGGCACAGTCAACTTCCAATGGGAGCGTTTGGTTTCCTGGTGCCAGAGCCTCTGTCTCTGAGCTGTGGAACATCCCTGATGAAGTCTTTCTGCCCAAAAGGGATGTGGAGCCAGTGGGGTGCACAGGGGAGCTACCTTGGGCCCTGCTTGCAGTGAGGGCACCTCTGAGGGTGAGCAGCGCTTAGCAGGGAATCATAGAATCATTTAGGTTGGAAAAGACCTTTAAGATCATCAAGTCCAACCATTAACCTAACCTTGCCATCCCACCACTAAACCATGTCCCTAAGCATCTCGTCTACCCATCTTTTAAATACCTCCAGGGATGGGGACTCATTTACCTGGGCAGCCTGTTCCAATGCTTGACAACCCTTTCATTGAAAAAATTTTTCCTAATGTCCAACCTAAACCTGCCCTGGAGCAACTTGAGGCCATTTCCCCTCATCCTATCACCCGTTACCTGTGAGAAGAGGCCGACCCCCACCTCACTACAGCCTCCTGTCAGGCAGTTGTAGAGGGCGATAAGGTCTCCCCTCAGCCTCCTCTCCTCCAGGCTGAACAACCCCAGTTCCCTCAGCTGCTCCTCATCAGACTTGTGCTCCAGACCCCTCACCAGCTTCGTTGCCCTTCTCTGGACATGTTCCAGCACCTCAATGTCCTTCTTGGAGTGAGGGGCCCAAAACTGA